>JAVJIF010021121.1:0-71851 GCA_038442645.1 Agave tequilana
ATATTGATTATCTAGTATTCGTTTATCAACGGTTATTATGGTTGATTCGATGTCATTGTTCATATTTGGACTTCTGATTTTGGTTACCATCCCCACAAGGTTCAATTTCATGGTTTACGGTTAGTTACAGTTTTACTTATAATCATCTTGTTTACCTCATAAATTTCTGAAATTCATTTGTAATAATAGATTATGTCCATTTTTTTTTTGCTATATGGTAAGTTGGTCTCATCGGACTATGGTAAGTTCCTAATTTATAAAGTTGATATTAAAACAATAGATAATTATTACCAAAACAGAGTAACTCTCATTATGAGATGCTTCCATTTAAGTTCCCTCTTTGCTATCACACCAAGATATGTAGGTTAGAGATCGTATTTTTAGTTTAAATATGCACTTAGTTTGCATTCAAGGGATTACATGCTAGTAAGAAGTCTTAAACGAATATACGGGATATATTTTACACCACTAGAAATCAAGGAGTCGAAATCAGAAAGAGATCATAACTTCTGTATAATTAACCTTCTCCTTCTGATCAACACAGGAGACTATGACATAAGCTGAATATAATATCGATAGACTCCAACCTTTCCCTAACTTGAAACCGATAAAAGGTGAATAAATTAATTTCATCATAATATCCAAATAGATTTCTTAAATCTAGTCGATTCAATAGTAGAACATAGTTTAGTTTAATTACCAATGATTTAACTATTTAGTCAGTATGTTATTAGAACGTTTATCATTTCATTGAAAAGAAAATTGTGCGTATAGTAAAAAAATATTCATATAAATCGATGTCGAAAAGTTGACCCACTATATAGGGTGCTATACCGTGCCATGCATCACTCCTACCCCTAAAAGAACGTAATATTTATTAGCACTGTGAAAGGTTTCTTCTAACATTTCAATGATCAATGTCTTACATGTCTCATTATCAAGGATGAAACCAATCGATTCGTCAACTCAATCAACTTGGCTATCCTCCTTAAGCTTTGAAACATCTAACCTAACTCCTTTCACCTTCAACCCATCTCATCTACACATTAACTATTTATAAAACAAAAACTAGTTTAACCTTGTACACTAGGGCTCCTCTTTATTCTACATCAAGAAGAATTAATTACTGACTTATCTAGAAATTAGAAGTAACTAACGATTTGTACAAGCTATCCATATCCCATCAAAAGACTTTTCCTTATTAAATGTGTTTAGTATCAGTTAGTTCTTTAGGTACATGGTCCTTAGACGTGAACTTGCTGCTTAAATACTTTTCGTGACTTAGTCTTTTTGGACAACTAATGATATTTTTCTAATAACTTTCATTATACATATTGAAATAAAACAAAGAAAGATTTATTAGAAACTAGACTTCACTATCTTTCCATTGATATATTACATGATAGGTTTTATTTAACTAAACTGCTCCAAATATTTAGAAACTCATCAGTTGTGAATGAGTTCTGCAGCACGACAGTTTTGACCAACATGTAATATTTCAGTCATAATTTAAGGTACAGGTATCCAATTAGAACATGGTATGAATAGCTGGAAAGTAGACTCGATTATTTTTTCAACAGTATATAATACGATACCATTTAGCCCTAACGCACTAGTGATCTGAACGCAATTTTATAGTTTATGATGTTAACAGATTTTTGTACGTACAAGGAAGACTCATTATTTAACTCAAAATAATTGTTTTGTCTAGAAATATTATAAGAAAATATCGGGAAAATATAGACTGAAGACTCCTTTAAAATGATACATGCTGATCAATACACATTCATGGGAATTTCTCTAAAATTTTCAAATTTATAAGTAAACTAAGATCAAGATAAGATTTTCCTCACATAATCAAAAGCAATCACTAAGAATAGATCAAGCTCTAGCATAAACAAATTTAAATATGAAATTAGAACTAATTCTGAGAATTATTCTAGATCTGAAAAATTCTAAATCAAGCATGAATGAATATGGAAGAAAACCCTCACCATGGTTCCTCCTCCTCCTCTTCAAAGTCGTCGCGTCTCTGCTTTATTGTCAATGCCATGGCTTGCCATGACCAAAGAAAAGAAAGGAAAAAAATTAGGAGGAAAAATCAAGAAAAACAAGTTAGGGTTTTGATCAATTACCAAGGGAAAGGGGGTGTGAGTGTAGAGGAGAACCCAAAGGGTGTTGCCCCTCCTACCCAGACAGTCGGCGATGGCCCCCCGACGCCGCCGCTGCTTGGTCGCGCGCCGCGCTGAAGCGCGGCTGGTGCGCGCGTCCTAGCCCCCTGCTGGGGTGCGCCACCAACTCCATGAGGGGAAGAGAGAAAGGATTTAGGAGAGAGAAGAATTGTGTGTGAGAGAGAGATCTAGGGTTTTAGAGATTGGGAGAAAGTGAGACTTATTTCAACCCTAGAAAATGAAGGAGAAAGATGAGAAATATCTCTCCTCATTTTACACAAAAACCCTCTCAAATTTTTATTATTCTTATAATTTCTTTTCCATCTCTCTCATTAAGCCACATGTCCCCACTACTCCTAAGCAAGATTTTAGCCATCCATCTACCCATCTCATAGCACCCTACCCCTTCCCACTAAGTCCTCAAAAATAAAATTTTGCTATTTTTCTTGGTATTTAATTTATATACTTGTATTTACACATGTACATATATACCATTTTATTACATATATAAGTATAACATATATATTGTAAATACAAGTATATAAGTACATATATTCATACAAGGATAATCATTAATCCACAAAGATTTACATATACCCAATATACATGTATATGTACATATGTGCATATATCAAATACCCATGCCCCCCATTTTCACAGGATGACTAAACATCTATTGTTACATCGGCTTAATTTGGTCATCACCTCAGATATTCAGTTTATTCTCTTTAACAAGTACTAAATCAAGATTTAGAATTTTAGGCATTACACGATCATCAGATCTTCAACACTATCAAAGACCAGTCTTAGGTCAGCGTCCAGCCAGAACCTCTCCACCTAACCCAAGAGGCCTGGATTTAGAGACTATTGTGCCTTTCACGAGGGGAGAGGCCACCTCACAATAGACTGGCCGAACCCTCTGACGTCACTTTTGATGGGCCTTTTTGTTGGCCCAAAGGCCCATCACTCTAGTTTTTGATGATGATTAACTCATGAGTTATAGTACTAATGATCTTTGTGTTAATTAGTGTCAGATTTATGATCAAGATCTTAGTAGTTGTGGAGCTTCAACAAAGGATTTAAAGTCAAGTTTTGGAGCTAGCACCGGTTGATTCACGAGCCCATGCATCAAGACCACAATCATACGTTGAGCTCGTTGGATCGTGTTTGGACCAAATCAAGATGATGAGAAGACTTCAAGGGAAGACTTCAAGATCAAGACTGTGTCTAGGTATAGATTTTTATTTTTAGATAAAATATAAGGATAGAATAGTTGGTGGATTGCTCAAATATTATCACACACACACTCTTGATTAGTTGTCTTTTCATAAAAGAATTTTCAGATTTAGAAAAGACTTTCATTTTGGAAAAATACTTTTTTGGTTTTTGGAATTTCTTATAGCATATCTTTTATCCAAAATCATATTTAGAGCTTAATGCCAAAAACATAGATATTCATCTTAATTGTGTAGTGGATCATATCCATACACACTTTGCTTTAATGAATTCAAAATATCTTGTTTTTGTATCATGAAGAAGTTTGGAAAACAAGTTTTAGAAAAATACAAGTTTTCATTTGAGCCAATATTTCCAAGTTACAAAAATAGTCCAATCTTTTATAACATGTCTTGATTTTGTGCAAGCATGTTTTTGTATATCAAAGTATATTGGTTAAACTATTTTTGTAGATTTTTTATGTATTTTATGGGATTTTATGTGAACCAAAAGACTTAGTTTTAAATCCTAGAAAACTGTTTTCAAGCTTCAGATAGTCGACTTACTACCTTGCTAGTCACTAACTCTGAAGTCGGTCGACCGCTCGGTCGACCGGCGTGCACGCGTGCACAGCCTTGACCTGGCAGATGGCTGGTCTGCCGACCCTGTCTCGGAACTGAGAGCAGTGATCTCTGTTCTTTTGGGTCGACCGGGCGTCGACCGGAGGCTCCAACGGTCGGATTCTTGACCTTTGGCGGTCGACCGGGCGGTCGACCGACAGGTCTGACAGACCCCAACGGCTAATTTTTGACAGCCTATAAATTTGGGGTTTTGGTCATTGTTTTCACTAAGATTTTGGAGAAGTTTTAGAGCCAGTTTTTCCTACTCCTTTCAGAGGTATTTCTCCACAAATTTAGAGCCAATACTTCCAATTAAAAGGAGAGTTTTTATCAAGAGTGTTTAAAGTGATTCTTTGAGTTTTCCTCCTCCATTCTCTTCCTAGTTTTTTCTCACACAAACACTTGAGCAATTCATAGACATACTCATCCTATAGGAGTGTTGTAGTGAGAGCTTTTATTGGTGATCAAAGTGTTTAGATCACCAAGATTTCATTCTTGTACTTTGAGGAAACGGGCAAGTGTGCTCGTGATGGTTTAGAGTTCGGTTGTGAACTCTTGGTTTGAGGTGCGGCCTCGGGCAAGCTTGTGGGGCTTGCGTGTGTACGGGACTAGGGAGTCCGAGGGCTTGTAGGTGTTGCGGCACCGGGGAGATCCATTGGGATCTTGCATAGTGGAAATCCTTCGTGTGTCGAAGGCGGGGATGTAGAACAAGTGTGCTCGAACCTCGAAACAAACCTTTTGTGTTTGCGATTGCTCTCTCTCTCTCTCTCTCTCTATCTCTTTGTCTATATCTTGCATTCAATTATAGTGTTTATATTTATGCTTGATATACTTGTGTGCTTAAATTGTTATACTTGCTTGGGTTGTTTGCTAACACTTGACTTGTATTTAACCAGAGAGCCAACGCGGCACCTCAACCCTTATCAAGGGGAATTTAGAGGAGTTTGTCCAGAGCCCTTCACGGGAATTCGGCAACACTCTTGTGTTATACGTGGTGTTTAGAGTAAGAGTTTAGTTTAGGTCATAATTTATTTTAATTCCGCATTATTTGTCATTAAGTGACCATTAGATTAGCCATCACCTATTCACCCCCCCTCTAGGTGAACTTACAACTTTCAGGACCTGCTCAATGAAGGATACCTCCAGGAGTTCATTCTCAACCCGGACTGCCCTCGGAGGTTAGAGTGCAGAAATAACTCAAGTCCATAGACGAACACCCGGGCAACACCCTCTTTTAATACTAGGAAGTGAACGCCAACTTCGAAAACTCTTCAATAGAAGGCACCACCACCAAGGAGAAGACCCTCTGCGTCAACAAAGCCCGAAGGACAACTATCCAGTAATAGTGACTCGCCCTCCTACATATCTCAGTGGACCAGTCTTTTTCTCAGAAGAAGACTCATATCCCGTGCGCTTCCCGCACAACGACGTCTTGATTGTGACGGTACATATCGGATGCTGCAAAGTGTCAAAGATCTTGTGGATGGGTGTCAACATCCTTTATGGCCACGCTCTAGATCGATTGGAGGATACTCCCGAGTTGGCCCAAAAATGATCATCCCCATACCCAGTCACTTCTCTACGAATTCAACGGGAACGAGGCTCGTTCCCCTAGCACGGTTGAGTTCCCAGTCCGCGCTGATCCATTTAATGTCGTTATGGAGTTCTACATCCTAGACGCCCACCCCCTACAACGCCATTCTTAGAGAGGCCATGGATCCACATGATGAGAGTTGTCCCGCCCACCATCATTAGTTGCTAAGCACCCCCAACCCATCCAGAATAGCCAATATAAGGGATGACCAGGCAATGGCCAGAAGAGTTGCTGCAATAGCTCGAAAGAGATTGGGCTGGGCGCAAAAAGCCTTCCAAGCAGGCCCTAATGAAGACTCTCATGTGAACAAGAAGTAAAAGAGGATTGCTGATCAATAACAATAAGGTACGATGAAAACCCAGACCCCGACTCACCTACTGAGTCAAGAAACCTCGACAATAGGACTGAGGAAGAGTCAGAGTTGTTCGAGGTTGCCCACATCACCCAAACGAACCCTCCGAATCGGCTTAAGCCTGCACCCACGGGAGAAGATGTAACCCCCGTTTTCCCTATGTACGAGTGTTAATACTGGTATCCGATACTCGCTTTGATTATCCTGATAACGAATTGAGAATTTTTCAGCTCAAGATCTTATTTTTCAATATTTTGAATTTTCAGAATTTTCTAAAAATTCTTAAGAATTTTGGAGAAGAATCTCAATTCGGGTCCGATCGGTGTCACAGGGTGACTCCGGGATTTTTAATTTACAATCGGGAATGAATTTCAGACTTGTTCTATTTTTGTGAATTTTTGAGTATTTTTCTGAATTAATAAGAGTTTAATCAATGATTAAATATTGATTTTAAAAAAAATACAATTAAAAAAATAATAATAAAAATTAGAAACCGCATGTATAGAGTAGAGTGTAACAGGTTTCGAACACAGATCTCTCACATAAATTGAATGCTCTAACCACATGGCCTCTTTGGGTTTTGATATGGGAAAGGTAATCTATTTATTTAACTTTATTCTGTTACCCTTTTATTCTCCAACCAAATCAGCACATAAAACAAAACACCCCTTTTGATTGCTTGCCAAAAGTTTCGAAATCATGACCCCTAACAAAGTGCTGAAAACCCAACCACCACCACAGCCTTCAGTTTATTTTGTTTGAATGGGAGAACTAAATTTATTTATTCTTTGAAAGCCTCGTCCTTCTCTTCCCATGCAACACCTGCATATCCACGTCGTCCTTTTCTCCCACTTTTCCCTCCGTCTCTCTCTCACTCTGTTACGATCTCCCACGTCCTCACCCTAATCTAATATTAACTAACAAATCATATCCTAATCCTAACAAATAAACTAATCATAACTAATCTTAGATCCTATCTAAGCTAATCCTCTTCTTCTATCCCCCATCTCAATGTGGGGCATCAATCTCCTGGACCCTGCCGACGACCGCTCCAACGTCGTCCTCCTCAAGTTCCTCCACGCCCGCGACTTCAACGCCGCCCACGCGATGCTCCCCAACTGCGCGACTGGCGGCGGGTGTTCGCCGCGGACGCCGTCGCCGACGAGGAGCTCACCTACATGCACGGACGGGACCGCGACAGCCACCCCGTCTGCTACAACGCCTACGGGGTCTTCAAGGACCGGGAGATGTCCGACAGAGTTTCAGCAACGACGAGAAGCTCGAGAGGTTTCTCTCCGATAGAGAGTTCAGGTGATGGAGAGGGGAGTCGGGCTGCTGCACCTCAAGCCTGGGGGTGTGAACTCCATCATCCAGGTCACTGATCTTAAAGACATGCCCAAGATAGAGCTCAGGGTCGCCTCCACCCTTATCATGTTGCAATCCCTTGGCCGAACACAGTTTGTGTGAGTACACTCCCTCCTTCTCTTCTCTGTGTCAATAATTATAATATGTATGTTAGTTATTTATACTGAGTTGTAAACATGCATGCATGATTAAATTTGTAAGCATGTTAATGTGTAAGTGTGTTTAATGTCGATATGTGTGTAATAAGTATTTATTGTTAATGTATTAATTAAGTGGTGTGTGTTCATAAAATGTTTACATGCATGGGTGCTGTCGAACTTTTAATTAATCATTTAACAGCGTCGATATGTATTTTGGGTGTCTATGATTCTTTGTAATTTCTATAAATGTAATTCGATTAATCCTGACTAATCTAGTTATATGTCAAGTACAAGGTTTGCATATCTGAATTATGGGTCAGTTCTTATGTATAGGTCAGTTCTTAGCAGTAGGGCATTGGGTCATGCAAGTTCCCTACAAAACAATTTATTTTGAGTTCTATCATTGGCTAAAACCTTTCTCTAAAAGGAACTCCTCTATAATATTGTGACATTTTAGTAAGGTAGATATTCAAAAAATGGAACGAACTCATCCATAACAAGTTGTCTAGATGATAGTGAAGATGCAAGCTCATGCATATAATTTTTATTGAAAAACATAGGACTTATTTGCCTCCGTTTAATGTTTGACTAGCAAGGTTCCATCTCAGGGATCGACTCAATTCCTCTTGAAGTTAACAGTTTAGAGTTCAGTTGTCTTAATGTGACAGTGTTAAGTATTGTCAACATTTTCAGCAAATGCAAGATAGGTTAGTGTGGACTTCAACCCTCTTAAATCCTGCAACCTGGTTATCTCTGGAGATCTAGCGTTTATGGGAGGCCTGAAGATTTTGTAATTTTTGATGTACTTCTCTTCTTGCTCAAGTTGAGGAACCATAGAATTTTGGAAGCATTACAGACTCGCTCATGCGGTTCGAACTGGTAACAAGAGACCCGGACCTGAACCGGATTCGTGTTCACTGTGAACCCGATACAGTGACAATTTGAATACCGATCCATGGGATGATCCGTAGATCAGTACTGGTTCGTGCAGTGAAGACCAGACGACGATTCAGTTCCGAAATCGCGTCATTTCATGTGAGTGTTCCTTGTTTTCTTATTGAGTATTTTGATATTATTTTATATGAGTGCTTTTAACTGGTTCCTATATACGTTATTATGTTTAAACAGTGTTCATGTTTAATTACTGTTTATGCATGTCAATTATTGTTCAGGTTCACATTCACGTATTAAATACATAATCAACAAACTCCGGAAGACCACATTGCTGATTCAGAATAAATATCCTGATACCATTTAGATAACTTGACTAACTATATGACATCTAACTGATAACAATACTATGCATATTACTGAAAGTTACTGGGACAAGATTGTTTGACCGTAACACCCTGTACAGTTCTATTGTTTATCGTATACACGGTTACTGTTACTGTTACTGTTACTGATATTGTTCACCGTGTATACGATTACTGATTGACTGTTACTGTACTGATATTGTTTACCGTCCCGTAGCATCCCCGTAATTGGAATGACATAAGATATTGATTGTCACTAATGGCATTACCTTACTGACTGTGCACTAGACACCTTTACTGGACCTTGACATATGACTGTATCATTGTTACTTGACATCTAATACTCCTGTACCCCCTTGTATCCATGTCCCATGCACTGTTGACCTGTTAATAGCACAGTCAAACCGGCGTCCGGCGGTTTGCCGCCTGGTGTCGGGATTGACGAGGATGTATCCCACAATCGTGCTAGCGTCCGGGGATCTTGAAAGGAACTAAGTGCCACGTGGAGCAAAGTGCCACACCATACACATGGTGGGGGCCACCTCTTGAATCCACGGGGGCCACCTCTAGAATCCTGTTTCCCTCAGAGCAAAGTGCCACACGGAGCAAAGTGCCACACCATACACATGGTGGGGGCCACCTCTTGAATCTGTGGGGGCCACCTCTTGAATCTGTAGGGCTATCTATTGTACGTGAAGCCTGGTGTTAGCGTGATATTGCATTCTCAGTGCCTATTAGCGTCCACACGCACTTGTATGATGATAACCTTTAGGATACATGTTATTTGGTTCTCTTTCCCTATTCGAACAATGATACCCGCATATCGGAGTTCGGATGAGTTCTACTGGATGTGCGGGCTCCAGGGTGAACTGTCGGATGTTGTGGGACGCCGGTGGGAAAGTGACAAGATAACGTAGAACATTACTGATTGTTATTGAATGAATTGAATGAACACATTGTGTTATATCCTGAATGGTTACCCCTGCCTTATGACACATGACTGTATACATGATTGTAACCAGGACCACATGATTATAACCAGGACCAGACTTATGACCAGACTTGGATACCAGTTTAGTGACATGTGATGGATACCTATATTGACATTGATTGCATATTTACAGTTGTGCCATTTGACTGCTATCTGTATTCATGTTTTCATCATATGTGTTACTGTTCAGTTATTTATTGTGTTATTTAGTCTTTCTATCTGCAGTTGTCCTTATTATTATATGCACATGGTTTCTTCTGCACGAGCTGTTTTCCCTTTACACACACACTCATTATGGTCGCGTTCTGACGACTCTGGATTTGCACGTCCAGCTATTGGACGATTGTTCTAATGTGCAGGTGTTTGATGAGGCGGTTCGCTTTGCGAGGAGCTTGGGTCCTTTTCCTTGATTCTGGTACTTTTGCATTTTTCTGTTCCTGCTATTATTCCTTGATTCTCGTATATCACATTTAGCCTGTCATTCTATCCCTGTTATTTCATGATTCTATGTTTATCGCTTTTAGCTGCCATGTTCTTGCCATCATTTATCTGCTATCCTTAGGATAGTCATTATATGTATTATTGCAGTGATCTGGTTTAGATTATAACTTGTTCAGGTTACTTTAGGCTTAGCGTATATACGTGGGGTATTTTCCTCGCGTATATGCGTCGCCATAACGTCTCCGTATTTATAGGATCGGGGCGTTACAGAAGATATTGTTCAAACAATTTCTGTCAAAAAAACAGATGTATTCGCATGGTCTCCCACCGACATGCATTGAATTGACCTTAAGGTCATCTGTCACAAGCTTTCTATCAAGGCGGACACTAAGCCAGTAAAGTAGAAGCGTAAGAGAATGAAAGAAGAAAGGAGTTGCGCCATCAGTGATGAAGTCGATCGCCTACTCCAAGCGGGCTTCATTCGAGAAATATTTTACCCCGAATGGCTCTCTAATCCCGTCCTCATGAAGAAAAAGAATGAGATGTGGAGAGTCTGCATCAACTTTATAACCTCAATGAAGCCTGCCCGAAGGATAGTTATCCCCTCCTGAGGATCGATCGACTAGTAGAGACTGCGGCAGGACACGAGCTCCTTAGCTTCATGGACGCCTATTCTGACAACAATCAAATCAAGATGCACCCATCAAATGAAGACAAAATGGTCTTTACCACTGGTCGGGGAATCTACTGCTACAAAGTGATGCCATTCGAGCTCAAGAACGCGGGGGATACCTTCCAGCAGATGATAAACAAAGTCTTCAAGGGCCTGATCAGGAGCACCATGGAGGTGTACGTCGACGATATGTTGGTGAAAAATTTACAGCGCACAGATCACCTCCAACATCTAGACAAAGCCTTCGATCTCCTTAGGCAATACAAGGCGAATCTCAACCCTAAGAAGTGCACATTTAGAGTGGCTTTGTTGATTCATCGCCAGAGATGGCTTGGGCGATTCTTCATTCAATGCCCCTTGGGAAGTTCTTGAGATATCTGGTCACCCGATGGGGTATCGACCCCGATCAGATATCTGCAATTCTGAACATAAGGTCACCCACCTGTGTGAAGGAGGTACAGATGCTGAACGAACGTCTTTCAGCCCTCAATCGGTCATCAGCCGATCCACGGACAAATGCAAGCCATTATTCCAAGTATTGAAGAAAAATGGAGCTAACTTACTGTTACGGTCCGTTTTCCTAAAATACGGAGTACGTGAACGCGACGATGGCCAGCAGATACTCACGAAGAGTGAAATCTCTTCCATGAGTACCTTAGGCTGTCAACGACGAGCAGGATAGCACACATACATGCATATACAACCAAGTGCAATAATAAAATCACATATATGAATAAAAAATCATAAACAATATCATCCACTACATCTGAATAAGACAAGTCAAGAAAAGAAACTAAACTCACTAGAGAACAACTGAACTAGAATATGTTCTACGATCAGCTCTCTATACCGGCTTTCTGAGCTAGATACTGAAAATAATAAAGATCCGTCAGAAGCGGGCCAGCAAGAGTACACGAAGGAAAAGAACAGTAAAAGAGAGAATATGAAAATGCAGTAACAGTATAAGTAGGGCACTGAAATAAGAAGTACGATATGTTTGGTAGTATCGAGAATTGAAAGTAATAACAATATCATGAAATTGAGACGATAGATTATGTACAAGGAGATCATGCATGCATGGTGTGATATGTATATAGTGAACATGAGATGTTCTGGACGAGTAACTGTTGGTAATAAATCACAAGATCATAAGAATACGAGATCACAAGATAAAATAATATGATAAGTCCAGGAACATCATGTAGTCAAGATAATGCATGTCACATGAGTCTCCAAGTGTCAGTATCATGAAAATATAAGTCAGGTACTAGGTCACGTGAAGACAATGCAGGAAATGATGCAAGTGCATATGTCTAGCATTTTATTAACCTTATACTAATGCAACCATCCTATGCCCCATCCCACAGGACAACTGCATATCAAATAAATGATGCGTTAGTTGATCCTGAAAGCAGGGAGAAACAGTTCACTGTACTCAAGTATCATGTAACATGTAATAATAGGTGCGCACATAAATCTGATGAACATAAGAACACTTGTGGCAAGGCCCTCGGAGGAGCCGCCCTTCTAAGCACAACTCCCTGACTTTCCCTGCTACCAGTTTCCCCACTAACCCCAACTTGGTTAATTTCATTAATTAATGCGAGTGCAAAAAATGTGTGACTCAGTATATACGATCCGAAAACGTGTCATGGATATCAGTGTCAGATAGTGAATACAATGTGTATCATGATCATGGACAATGTAAACAGTGAAAATATCAAATGAGAATATAAAGTTGTGCAAATCATAAAGATACAAGCAATCATGTCAATATAGGTTTGTTGCATGCATGAACAATAATGAGATGCAAAACATGAATTGCAAGACTATGTAACTAGATTATGAAATAATATCAGAAATATAAGAAATGTCTGTATAATCGGAGAAAAGAGAGTTTAACGAAATCTCGAGGTAATACCTGTGATAATGAAACACAGTATCAAGAATTAGGAGTTCAAAGATAATTTCAATTAGAAAGAAAAGGCAAAGAGAAGAGAATCGTGTACACTTACTTGAAATGACGCGGTTTTGGGTCTAAATCGTCTTCTGGTCTTCACTGCACGACCAGTATGAATATCTAGATTTTTCTACGGGTTGATCTTTGAATCGCCAGTGCATCGGGTTCATGGTGAGCACAAATCTGGATCGAGTCTGGATCGCGTAAGAGGGTTCGCATCGCTGTGACATGGAACTAACACACACAAAGAAGGAGAAGCACTGAGATATAGGAGGGGAGATACCGAGACACACATACCGTACTTGCATATACTTTATATATATATATAAACTTCTTTACACAAGCATGCATTCAGCCGCGCACTCACACACAGCACAAACCTGAATGCACACACTAAACTAACACACTAACACATTTATAATTATATAAAATAATTAACACTTTAAATATTAACATCCTATCACAACACTGATGCAAAAACATTTAACTACACAGACTAAAAATGAACACAACATCTAAAAACACACTCACACACTAAAAATGAAAACACAGCAACTAAAAGTACACACACACTAAAAATGAAAACACATACTCACCTATATAATTAAATTAAATAATTAACACAACCTATTAACTCCCAACGCCACTCATGCACATGCATTTACAGAGGGGAAGAAGAAAACACTCACGCATGGTGGAGGGCACGGAGGGAACGTCGTCAACGCAGAGGAGGATGATGATGGCCCACGGAGCTCGCCGAAAAGGACGTGGGCCTTCTCACGCTTGCCGACGGAGCGTGGACAGCTAAAGCGACTCAACCTTGGACTGATGGCAGAGGAGGGAGGGCACACAAGGGTGTGCGACATTGCTTGAAGGGGCTCGGCAAGGCGCTGGTGGACTTTGGTGGTTATGCTTGCTGGAAAGAGAGAGGCTCGGCCTTGGTCTAGGTTGCACTCGGCCAATACGCGAGGAGGCGCGTGGCCTGTGCAGGGGCGTGTGCGCGAGGTGATTCGGCCAGGAGAAATTATATAGAGAGATAGAAAGGGGAGGAGAGAGTACGGGTGAGTAGGGACGTGAGAGAGTGGAGGAGAGAGTGGGTGACATGAAAGTGTGGGAGAATGTGGGTGCGCCATTGTGAAAGTGGGAAAGAAGAAGATGGGTTTACAAGTAGTTAAATAAATTATGAGTGTTCCCTCAATTTTACGCCAATGTGGCATAGTGGTGGGAGCTTGCGGGTTTGAATGAGGAGGTTAAGGGGTTCGAAACTTCGAAGAATTATTATAGGGGTTTACTTTTTATTTTGAAATAAGAAGGGAAGAAAGGAAGATAGTTTAATATATTATGCTGCTCTCTTCAATACATGCCAATGTGGCCATGTGGTTGAGACAAGAGGAGATGGGAGAGTTTTGGCACATGTTCAAACTTGTTAAAGCAACATGCGGGTTTACCTCATTTTTTTATTTTTCTTTTATTTTTTTCTTTTGAATAAATATTTAATCATTATTATATTGGATTAACCTTCATTAATTTAGGAAAATCCTCAAAAATTCTCAAAAATAGAAGATATCATCCTGAACATTGATGTGAAGTCGGATCCCTAAAATTCATCCCCCATTGTTAATTAAAATCTTGAAGTCAGTCCGTGACACTGATCAACCCTGAATTGAGATTCTTCTCTAATAATTCCCAAAAAATTTCAGAAAATCTAGAAAAATACAAAATATTGGGGAAATAATATCTTGAACTGAAACGATCTCAATCCGGCTACTAGGACAATTAAATCAGTATAGCATACCAGTATTGACATACATACATAGGGAACCGAGGGTTACAATCCTACCCACCTTATAAAAAAAAAATTGTCCTCGAAATTCAGCCAGACATTGACATACGAATCAAAGCAGCATCCATGAGAGCTAGGATTCTCTCAGATCTGTAGTCGTGTCAATATAATATAACCCAATACCAAGTCAACCGTAGTCATCTGCCAAGAGTATCATCATAAGACCGGATGATCGAATTGACTTTTCAGAGTTCATAATTAGTCACTCTTAATATTACGTTAGTCTCTGATCCACTATAGTCATGTTCATCTGATAAAATTACTCCCATCATTTTATAGATCAAAATTTTAAAGTCTATCGTAACCATACTCTACTGATTTATTCTATTAAGTATTTTGATCCACTATGATCACATCGAATAAAATTTTCAGATATCTCAATTATGCTCCCATCCATTAACATCACTCCAAAATTAGATTATCTCTGGAATCACTACATATTGCTCAATTAACAATCGCCCCTGGTTGTTATATCTTAAAAATCATTAAGATCTCAAATAATCTCAAATCCTCGAGTACATTTTTATACTTGATCACATTATTACAATAACACAAATTCAGATCACATGACTGCTATTGGAAGTTTATTAGTCCAGGTAGCAGTCACTGATGGAAATTTTTAAGATCAAATGTCAATAATCAATATCACAAGTCCTCGAAAAATGTGCCAATAATATTAATTCCTTTCATTTATGATTCCTCAATCAGAAGATTACAGGATTCTCAAATTATCAAGATATTCTAATTACCATGTTCTTAAGAGTCACAGGATTAACTTAAAAACTTCAAATTTTGATAGATATTCTTAAAATATTACTTAGATTTGAAAACTTTGAGATTCTAATCCTCAAAAAACTAAATCCAAGTAATCTGATCCAAGGTATAATCATATTTTGTCCAAGGCAATGATTTCATTTATTGATCTGATTATCACTCCAAGATTCATGCCCTAAATCCAATATATATTGATGTAATCTAATCATTATTTAATTCATGCATGATTATTATCTTAAGTCCACCATCTCACTATGATTCTCTTGTAGACATGTATCTCAAAAGTTTCAGATCTAAAATTCCTCATAAAATTAACTGCAAGATAATTCACAATGATCCTCTTCATTTATTCTTCTTCGTCCAAATGATCAGGTCAAATCCTCCATATATCTATCATCAATCTAATCCCTAAATAATAACAATCTAACCATACATGATCAGGCTAGGACAGAGTAGGTACGATAACTATATGGATGGAAAAGTCACATCAGGGTGACGGTTCAATGGTTCTCGGGGATCAATTGTACAAGTATGGAATCAGAAGAGGGGCTCAAATGACTGTTTACTCAGATAATTTCATAGATGATTATCATATATGTGGTCCGATTGTATATATGGCATATAACTAACCTGGCTCTAATACCAACAAAAACATGTCATGCCCGCTTCCCAAATACAGAGTACGGGAAGGTGGCGATGGCCAGCAGATACTCACGAAGAGTGAAATCTCTTCCATGAGTACCTTATGCTGTCAGCAAACAAGCAGGATAGCACACATATATGCATATATAACTAAGCGTAGGGATAAAATTACATATATGAAATACAGAATCATAAACAATATCATCCACCATATCTGAATAAGACAAGTCAAGGAAAGAAACTAAACTTACCGGAGAACAACTAAAGCAGAATATATTCTAGGGTCAGCTCTCTATACCGACTTTCTGATCTAGATACTGAAAAATAATAAAGGTCTGTCAGAAGCGGACCACCAAGAGTACACGAAGGAAAAGAACAGTAAAAGAGAGAATATGAAAATGCAGTAACAGTACAAGTAGGGCATTGAAATATGAAGTATGATATGTTTAGCAGTATCGAGAACTGAAAGTAATAACAATAACAAAAAAATCGAGACGATAGATTATGTACAAGGAGGCCATGCATGCACGGTGTGACGTGTATATAATGAACATGAAATGTCCTGGATGAGTAACTGTTGTGTAGTATAATCACAAGATCATAAGAATACGAGATCACAAGATAAAATAAAATGGTAAGTCTAGGAACATCATGTAGTCAAGATAATGCATGTCACATGAGTCTCAAGTGCCAATGTCATGAAAATATAAGTTAGATACTAGATCACGTGAAGACAATGCAAGATATGATGCAAGTGCATATGTCTAGTATTTTATTAACCTTGTATTAAGTAACCATCATGTGCCCCAACCCACAGGATAACTGCATATCAAACAAATGATGCGTTAGTGGATCCTGATAGCAGGGAAAAACTATTCGTTGTACTCAAGAATCATGTAACATGTAATAAAAGGTTCACGCATAAATCTCAAGGACACAAGAACACATGTGGCAAGGCCCTCGGAGAGCCGCCCTTCCAAGCACACCTCCCTGATTTTCCCTACTACCAATCTCCCCAGTAACCCATGGCTTGGTTAATTTCATTAATCATGCAAGTGCAAAATAGTGTGTAACTCAGTGTTTATGATCCGAAAACAGTGTCATGGATATCAGTGCTAGATAGTGATTACAATGTGTATCATGATCACGGGACAATGTAAATCGTGACAATATCAAATGACAAATATAAGTTATGCAAGTGATATCAGGTACAAGCAATCATGTCAATATAGGTTTGTTGCGTGCATGAACAATAATGAGATGCAAAACATGAATTGTAAAACTATATAACTAGATCATGAAATAATATCGAAAACTTAAGAATTGTCTGTATAATCAGAGAAAAGAGAGTTTAACGAAATCTCGAGGCAATACCGGTGATAATGAAACACAATATCAAGAATTAGGAGTTCAACGATAATTTCAATAAGGTAGAAAAGTCAAAGAGAGGAGGATCGTATACACTTCCTTGAAATGACGTGGTTTTAGGTCCAAATCGTCGTCCGGTTTTTACTGCACGAACTGGTACGAATCTCTAGATCATCCCATGGGTTGGTCTTTGAATCGCCAGTGTATCGAGTCCATGGTGAGCACGAATCTGGATCGAGTTCGGATCTCGGAAGAGAGTCCGCATCGCTGTGACATACAACCAACACACACACAAAGAAGGAGAAGCACTGAGATACAGGAGGGAAGACACCGAGACACACATATATGTACTTGCTTATATATATATATATATATATATATATATATATAAATGCGCACACTAAACTAACACACACTAACACATTTATAATTACATAAAATAGTTAGCACTTTAATATTATCATCCTATCACAACACTCATGCAAAAACATTTAACTACACACACTAAAAATGAAACACAGCGTCTAAAAACACACTCACACACTAAAATGAAAACACAACACCTAAAAATACACATACACACTAAAAATGAAAACCACACACTCACCTATATAATTAAATTAAATAATTAACACAACCTATTAACTCTCAACACCACTCATGCACATGCATTTACAGAGGGGAAGAAGAAAACACTCACGCATGGTGGAGGGCATGTCAGGGAATGTCATCGATGTCGGAGCTTGTAGAGGATGACGATGGCCCGCGGAGCTCACCGGAAAGGACGTGGGCCTTCTCACGCTTGCTGGTGGAGCGTGAACAACTGAAGCGACTCGGCCTTGGACTGATGGTGGAGGAGAGAATGCACATGAGGGTGTGCGGCAATGCTTGCAAGGGGCTCGACAAGGCGCTGGTGGATGTGGTGGTTGTGCTCGCTAGAAAGAGAGAAGCTCGGCCTTGGGTCCGGGTTGCACTCGGCCAATGTGTGAGGAGGCGCGGACGCGCAGCCTGTGCAGGGGCATGCACGCTGAGGTGATTCGGCTAAGGAGAAATAATATAGAGGGATAGGAAGGGGGAGAGAGAAAGTACAGGTGAGTGGGGGACGTGAAAGAGTAGAGGAGAGAGTGGGTAACATGAGAGAGAGAGAGAGAGAGAGAGAGAGTGGGTGTATCATGGTGAAAGTGGGAAAGAAGAAGATGGGTTTAAAACTGGTTAAATAAATTAGTTGAGGGAATAAGTATTCCATCAACTACATGCCAATGTGGCATAGTAGTGGGAGCTTGCGGGTTTGAATGAGGAGGTCAGGGGTTTGAAAGTTGAAAGAATTATTATAGGGGTTTACTTTTTATTTTGAAATATGAAGGGAGGAAATGAAGGTGATTAAATGTATTGGGCTTCTCTCTTCAACATGGCCATGTGGTTGAGACAACAGTGTGTGCGAGAGGAGGTCACATGTTCAAAAGTTGTTAAGCAACATGCGTGTTTTCCTCATTTTATTTTTATTTTTTTTATTTTAATTTCATTTTTTCTTTTTGAATAAATATTTAATCATTATTTTATTGGATTAAAATCCATTAATTCAAGAAAATCCTTAAAAAATCCTCAAAAATAGAAGATGTCATCTTGAAGATTGTTCTGAAATCAGATCCTAAAATTCATTCATGATTGTTAATTAAAATCTCAGAGTCAGTCTGTGACACCGATCAACCCCGAATTGAGATTCTTCTCCAATAATTTTCAAAAAAAATTCCCAAAAATCTAGCAAAATTTAAAAATTGGGAAAATAATATCTTGTGCTGAAACAGCCTCAATCCGCTACCAGGATGGTTAAATCAATATCGGATACCAGTATTGACATACATATATGGGGAACCGAGGTTTACACTTCCATTGGAATGAGGAATGCAAGACGGTTTTCCAGGGGCTAAAAAGGTACTTGGTCTCACCACCCTTACTATCGAAGCCGTCCTCGAAAGAGACATTGTATCTTTACCTTGCTGTCTAAGAATCAGCAGTGAGCAGAGCCTTGGTTTGGGAGGACGAAGGCGTCCAGATGCCGGTGTACTACGACAACCATTCCATGAACGACCCAAAAATCAGATACCAAAGACTAGAGAAGCTGGTGTTGGCTCTCTTCATCATCTCGAGGAAGCTCAAGCACTACTTTCAATCCTTTCCGACCGTAGTCCTCTCTGAGCATCCCCTGAGGAGCATCTTGGAAAATCCAAAAGCGACCGAAATGATATCAAAAAGGGCCTCGGAGCTACGATCCTATGGACTCAGATACGAGCCAAGGACAACAATCAAAGGCCAGGTCTTGGCTGACTTTATTGCTGACTTCACCCCGGGAGCCACAGAGTGTAATACTTTTGTTCTAAAAATAAATAAATAAATAAATAATTATATATATACATGTCTATGTCAAGTTTCGAACCTCGTTCCTTTATAACAAATCTAAATGCCTAAACCATAATGCCACATTGGCGTGTGGTTGAAAAGGAAAGCTAAATTATTTTAATAACCCAAAGTCAAAAGTTTAAATTTGAATCTCTAACTGAAAGATCTCAAGAGATATTTCGGGATCTCTTATCTTAACAACCTAGATTTTATCTTAACCAACTGATCCCTAAAAATCTTAACCTAAAAGATTCTATCTCAATATATTACCGTAACCTTTATTCTGTTTCTTTACGACAGAAAAAAAAAGAAAAGAAAGAGCGATAGTTTTAGATAGAAATCATCTTTCGTCCTCATCCCTTCACTATTCTGAAACTGATCGTGATCGTGACGGAAGGACCGCTTGGAGGTTGAGAAGCAGTTGGAGATTGAGGAGCAGACGAAGGAGAAATCTATCTAGATCTATCCAAGTAGGTTTTTAAACAAATTTACGAAGTTAGATTTTTTTTATCCCTATCTAGATTAAGTTGTTAAACTAGGTCTAATAATCTATCATGTCTGAGAATCATCTTATAAAATGTAAATTTTCCCAAGATTGAGTAATTAAATGAAATATAAATTTATGGTATGTCATGCTTGAATTTCTCTTTGTAATGGACTTTAATTTTATCTAATATATAAATATGCAAATAAAATAAATTGTAGAAAAAAATATATCCACAAAAAAAAAATTTAAATTGCCATGCGTAGAATTATTTTCTAGGAATCATTAATGTAACACCCTTGCTTAATTAAACCCAAATAATTAATGATTTATTATCCCAAATTAGAAGAAAAAAAGAAAGGTATTTGGATTAAATAGTTGCATCTTAAATAAATCCCTAAATAAATAAATTTTCCTTCACAGAGAAATTAGGGTATGGTATCAAGGCATTATTTAGGGGGAAAGAATGTGAAAGATTGAAATTATCAATATATGTATATATGTATATTAGCATGTATTTTAGGATATATTAAAAAAAAGGGCGGGGCCACTGCTCTCGGCCTTTGGCCGAGAGCAGTGCAGCTGCACAGATGTGCAGCCGGGTCTGCACCGGACCCGGGTGCAGACCCGCACCCAGTTACCCAGGTCCAGTGGCCTGGGCAGCCACTGGACCGGGCAGAAAGAAAGAAAAAAAAAAGATTTGCCTTGGCCTGCTCTCGGGCAGGCCCGAGAGCAAGCCCTGGGCCTGGCCATTGGGCCAGGCCAGAAACCAGAAAACAAAAAGAAGAAAAACAGAGAATAAATGAAGCCCAATTCATTTTAATCCGACCCAATTACAAAAATCAGACCCGTTAAGTTTTGAACAATAATTTTTTTATCTAGATAAAAAATGGAAAAAAATAAATAAAAATAGTGATAAATATATAGATAACTTCTACCATCTACATAAAAATTTTGGAGTAATTTGCAGCTCATATGGGGCTGAACCACTGCATTTAAAGATTGAAACCCGCTATTCTAATTTCAGACCCGTAAGAAAATTTCATATTTTAAACCATTTAAAACACATAAAAAGCAGTAAATAAAATCTGAAAATCTCATAAACTTTATACTTCATTATGCAACCTTATTTAAAGATCTGGATTGTCCACACATGATTTAAAATACTAAATAAATAGAATATTTCATGTAAAAGTCGATATATGAAAGTTCGATAATTTCTAATTCGAATATATATTAATGTAGATTTCTCCGATTAGTGCTTGGACGCGTGGTAGCCCAGGTGAGTGTTCTTTCACTCACTATATTTTGTGTATATATCATTTTGTTTATTTTAGGATATTTATTGTTGCTATTATTGAATGGTTGATCTAATAAACTTATTGTTAAATCCCAGAACTTAGAAATTGCTCAGAAATGTGTAAGATTCCAAATATCAATATTGCATAATTAGATGTTTATTTTTTTTTCTGAAATCTCTAATTTATTTTTGATTGAAAGTTATTGAATACTCAATAGAAGTAGAAATTTTTATAATTGTGAAATTGTTAATTATTGAAAATTATTCAAAAAAGTAATTGAAATTATTGGAAATTGCAGAAAAGGAAGGTGATACTGAATTCTCTATTATATATTGACTACATCATAGGAGGGATTATATGATATTGGATCATGAGAATATTGAAGGGAAAAAAAAGAAAAAAAGATTATGTTACTATTGTCACTGGGTAAGACATTTTTCATTGTCACATACGTTATTGTTATTGTTATTGATCATACCCAGCAACTTAGATGACATAATCATTGATAACTTATAACTGAGGATGGGGAAATTGATAAAGGAGACGGTGTTGGTATTTTGGGTGGACTTAGGATATAGGTTGCGCAGCCGAAATACGGTTCCACTGCAGGGTTCCGGGGGATGACTGACATCCCATATTGTTCACATTGTTATCGTTATTGACACATTGTTATTGTTATTGATATTGACTACCTAGCGGTAGGACCTGGTTCAGCGCCAGGTGATTGGGCCGTAGTTCCGGGTATGTACGGAACCCACCTAAAACACAAATTTCCGTCTCCAATTATCAATTTCAAACAATAAGACATTGAGAATAAACATACACAGATATATTGACAACTTTACCTCATCTGGATAAATTATAGTTTATAAATGATTATGTGGTGTATATTACTGAACTTTAACATGATTCTGATATGCTAATTACTAGAAAGAAAACTATATTAGCTATGCATGTTGTCGTTAGATTTTACATGTTATTTTTTATATTCCCCTCTTTTTATCATTTATTTAGGTCGCTATTGACGACCCTGAGTTGCTTACTCAGGTTCTGATCCAGAGACTCTGCAGGAGCAGGAGTACTTCGAGCACCTTGCTGATCTTCAGTAGACAGATCCTTCTTTTTCATATGTGAGAGACTTTTATTGTCGTATTTTCTATAATTCGTTATGTTGTAATAAGTGAGACTTTTGGTGACATTATGTACTTGATTTCTTCTAGCTGGAATAACGAATAAATCTTGTTTTATTTTGAATCAATGTACTGAGGCTTAACGTATTTGTTTTAAAAATACGTCGCCGGCTCTCGTCACGTACCCTTATTATGAGTATTATGATTGCGGGGCGTGACAGGGTTTTTTTTTGGTATCAGAGCCAGGTCATTCATATGTATAGTTATGTAAATAGTCAGGCTCTTACCAACAGTACAAGTTTAGTAATCCAGCTACAAGTACAATGTCTACCATATTTTTAATTAATATTTTTTTCTCTCTCAGAGTAATGGCTCAACGACTTCCCTCTGCCCGCATCGCTGCTCGCGAAGATGCCACTGATTTGATGGGGGTACTCCGGGGCCTGGTAGAATCACAACAGCAGCAGACTGCACTTCTTCGAGATGGATAGGTGGCGGCACAACAGACAGCCACGGAGGCCATGGAGGGTCTGCGACTCCTCGTGGACCAAAACCCGGGAATATTTCAGACTTCAGGAGATTGCAGCCAGCCACTTTTACCAGGACAGAAAAGCCTTTGGAAGCAGAGCAATGGCTGGTTGATATGACCAATCTCCTGAATGCAGCTCGTGCTCCGGCGGAGGATCAAGTGGAGGTAGTCAAGGTCCAAATGACTAATGTGGCTCGAACATGGTGGCTTGCTGAGGAGGAACGATTGGAGAAGCCGGTCACATGGGAGAGGTTCCCAGAGAGCTTCTATGAGCGGTTCTTCCCCAAGACTGCTAGAAGGGAGATAGAGCAACAATTCATCAACTTACGACAAGGGAGTCGGACGGTGGATGAGTATGCAACAGAGTTCCTGAGGCTAAGCCGGTTCGCTCCCTATATGGTAGCGGAGGAAGAAGACAGGGCGAACCGATTCCAGCGAGGATTGAGACTGGATATTTAGAAATTTCTGGTCACACAGCAATTGAAGACTTACTCTCAAGTCCTCGGTGCTGCTCGTGGTCTGGAACAAGTGATGGAAAAGGAGAGCAGGAGCAGATTGCAGACGAGGCCATTCAAGCGTCCTTTCGACCAGAGTTCCAGGGCACCCACAACCAGACCTAGTAATGTCTTACAGAGCAAGCGTCCATTCATTCCTTCCCCACCGATGATGATTTGTGGATTCTGTCAGAAACCAGGGCATGGACGGAAGGAATGTAGATGGGCAAACCAACAATGCTTGAATTGTGGATATAGAGATCATCTGGTGGCAGCCTGTGCAGTCAATAAGCAGAGAAGTATCATACCGGCCCCTCCAACATCAGAAGCGGTTAGAAGGAACCCGGTGCCCGCAGGTAGAGGAGCTTCGCTTCCTTCACAGCGCCAGGTGTTCGACAGGCTCAGCGGAGGCCAGGAATCAGACATGGAAGAGGCCAGGCTTTTAACCTGACTGCAGAGCAAGCCGAGGCATCAGAGAAAGTTGTAGCAGGTACCATTCTGGTTCATTCCATTCCAGTTGTATCGTTATTTGATTCTGGTGCTTCCCATTGCTACATATCTACTAGATTCGTTATGATGCATGCTATACCCTGTAATGATATGGATAACCAGTGGGAAATTAGTACCGGAAACGGGTTATAACCACTAGTAGAATATGTAAGTCTTATTCTGTGGAGATTTGCGGAAGACAGTTAAGGGCTGATCTGTTTATGATAGACACCAGCGGATATGATGTGATCTTAGGCATGGCCTGGCTTAGTAAGTATCATGCGGTGATTGATTGCCGGAATAAGAGCGTGATCTTCAGGATTCCAGATCAGTCCGGATTCCAGTTCGTCGGGGAGTCGAAGGCATCCAGACAGAAGCAGCAAGGGGACTATGCCACTGCAGAAACTCAAGAGAAGCCGATACCGTTGTGGAGGAATTCTTAGATGTGTTTCCAGAGGATCTACCGGGACTTCCGCCAGATCGAAACTTGGAGTTCGCTATCGAAGTCATCCCAGGTACTGCCCCTATTTCTAAAGCACCATATCGAATGGCACCTGTGGAGTTAGCCGAATTGAAGAAGCAACTGCAGGAATACTTGGATAAAGGCTTCATCAGGCCCAGTGTTTCACCTTGGGGAGCTCCGGTGTTGTTGGTAAAGAAGAAGGATGGTAGCAGAAGGATGTGCATTGATTATCGGGAGTTGAACAAGGTCACTATCAAGAATAGATATCCTTTGCCTAGGATAGATGACTTGTTTGATCAACTAACTGGAGCTAAGGTATTCTCAAAGTTAGATCTTCGGTCTGGATATCATCAACTGAAGGTGAAGGAGGAAGACATTCCGAAGATGGCTTTTAGGACTCATTATGGTCATTACGAGTTCTTGGTCATGCCATTTGGAGTGACCAATGCTCCAGCAATCTTTATGGATTTGATGAATTGAGTGTTCTCTCCATTCTTAGATAAGTTCGTGGTAATATTCATTGATGATATTCTGATTTATTCTAAGAACGAGGAAGAACATGCTGAGCACTTGAGAATCGTGTTGCAGACCCTTCGGCAGGAGAAGCTCTATGCCAAACTAAGCAAGTGTGAGTTTTAGCTTAAGAGTGTGGCATTTTTGGGGCATATTGTTTCGGGAGAAGGTATATCAGTAGATCCCAGCAAAGTTCAGGCAGTGAGGGATTGGCCTACCCCGAAATCAGTAACCGAGATTAGGAGCTTTCTGGGGTTAGCTGGATACTACCGGAGATTCGTGCAAGATTTCTCAAGAATTGCAGGACCTCTGACCAAGCTTACCCAGAAGGGGGAGAAGTATGTATGGACAGCAGAGTGTACCAGTGCTTTTGAAGAATTGAAGAAGAGGTTGATGACGGCTCCAATTTTGAAGATGCCTGATGGAACTGGTGGTATGGTCATTTACAGCGATGCGTCAGGGAAAGGATTGGGATGTGTGCTAATGCAGCATGGGCATGTGATAGCATACGCGTCCAGGCAACTCAGGCCCCACGAGAAGAACTACCCTACACACGATCTGGAGTTAGCAGCAGTGATTTTTGCCTTGAAAATTTGGAGGCACTATCTGTTGGGTGATCAGGTGCTAATTTACACCGATCACAAGAGCTTGAAGTACATCTTCACTCAGAAGGAGTTAAACATGAGGCAGAGGAGGTGGTTAGAGCTGATGGCTGATTATGATATTGATCTACAATATCACCCTGGAAAGATCAATGTAGTACCAGATGCCTTAAGCAGGAAGCCAGAAGTGTCTTGGCAATGCAAATCACACAACAGAAAGAATTATTCGAAGAGATGAGGCGAATGGACCTGATGGTAATTCGAAGGGCAATATCTTCTGGCCAATTGATGGTCATGCAGATTCAACCAATCTTATTGGAGAAGATTAGGGAAGCTCAAAGTGGAGATCTTAAATTGCAAGAATTCAGGGAACAAGTGGAAGCCGGGTTGAGGTCAGATATGCAGATTCATGCAGATGGGACGCTCCGTTTTGGTAACAGAATTTGTGTACCAAAAGGAGAGGTTAGACAAGAAGTGTTGGCTGAAGCCCATAGCTCGGCTTATTCTATACATCCAGGGGGAACAAAGATGTACCAAGACTTGAAGCAACGGTTCTGGTGGCATGGGATGAAGAGGGAGATTGCTCGGTATGTGGCAAAGTGCCTAGTATGCCAGCAGGTGAAGGCAGAACATCAGAGGACAGCGGGACTTCTTCAACCTCTGTCAATTCCAGAATGGAAGTGGGAGCACATCACTATGGATTTCGTCACTGCTTTACCTCGCAGCCAGAAGGGGAATAATGCAGTATGGGTTATAGTAGATCACCTCACGAAGTCAGCACATTTCATTCCTTTCAGACTGGGGCAGTCTACGGAATTGTTAGCAGAGAAGTATATGCAGGAGGTGGTGAGGCTTCATGGTGTGCCAGTCAGCATTGTGTCTGACAGAGACACTAGATTTCTATTCCACTTTTGGAGAAGTTTTCAGGAAAGTTTGGGAATCCGCTTGAAGTTTAGCACTGCATATCATCCGCAGACGGATGGACAATCAGAGCGGACGATTCAGATTCTCGAAGACATGTTGAGGGCATGCATGCTAGATTTCAAAGGATCGTGGGAAGATCATTTGCACTTGGCGGAGTTTGCTTATAACAACAGCTATCAAGCTAGTATTAAGATGGCGCCGTTTGAAGCCTTGTATGGGAGGAAGTGTAGGTCTCCTTTATGTTGGGACGACATTGGTGATAGGCGGCTGTTGGGGCCCGAGATTATAGTTCAGACGGTGGAGAAAGTTAAAGTCATCCGTGAGCATCTCAAGGCAGCTCAGGATAGACAGAAACAGTGGGCAGATTTGAGTAGAAGGCCGCTAGTGTTTGAGACTGGAGACAAGGTATTTTTGAAGATATCTCCAACGAGAGGAGTGATCAGATTCGGTAGCGGGGGAAGCTGAGTCCGAGGTTCATTGGACCTTTTGAGGTTCTGGAGCGTCTGGGGGAAGTGGCTTATAAACTGGCATTGCCACCATCTTTGGATGGCGTGCATGATGTCTTCCATGTTTCTCAGTTGAGAAGGTATGTCAGAGATGACAATCATGTTTGGATCATACTGAGCTGGAGCTTCGGCCGGATTTATCCTACACTGAAAAACCTATGGCTATTCTGGACCGGACTACCAAGTAACTAAAGAAGCAGATCATCCCAATTGTTCTGGTATCTTGGGGCAGGCGATCTCCGGGAGAAGCGACGTGGGAGCGAGAGGACATTATTCGCGATCGCTATCCCCACTTATTTCATGGCGATTAGGTAACTTCTTTCTTTCTCTTGAATTTAAATTTCGAGGACGAAATTTTCTTATTAGGTAGGTAGAATGTAATACTTTTGTTCTAAAAATAAATAAATAAATAAATAAATATAATAATGATAAATAAATAATTATATATATACATGTCTATGTCAAGTTTCGAACCTCGTCCCTTTATAACAAATCCAAATGCCTAAACCATGATGCCACATTGGCGTGTGGTTGAAAAGGAAAGCTAAATTATTTTAAATAACCCAAAGTCAAAAGTTTAAAATTTGAATCTCTAACTGAAAGATCTCAAGAGATATTTCGGGATCTCTTATCTTAACAACCTAGATTTTATCTTAACCAACTGATCCCAAAAAATCCTAACCTAAAAGATTCTATCTCAATATATTACCGTAACCTTTATTCTGTTTCTTTACGACAGAAAAAAAAAAAGAAAAAGAAAGAGCGATAGTTTTAGATAGAAATCATCTTTCGTCCTCATCCCTTCACTATTCTGAAACTGATCGTGATCGTGACGGAAGGACCGCTTGGAGGTTGAGAAGCAGTTGAAGATCGAGGAGCAGACGAAGGAGAAATCTATCCAGATCTATCCAAGTAGGTTTTTAAACAAATTTACGAAGTTAGATTTTTTATTATCCCTATCTAGATTAAGTTGTTAAACTAGGTCTAATAATCTATCATGTCTGAGAATCATCTTATAAAATGTAAATTTTCCCAAGATTGAGTAATTAAATGAAATATAAATTATGGTATGTCATGCTTGAATTTCTCTTTGTAATGGACTTTAATTTTATCTAATATATAAATATGCAAATAAAATAAATTGTAGAAAAAAAATATATCCACAAAAAAAAAAATTTAAATTGCCATGCGTAGAAGAATTTTTTTCGGAATCATTAATGTAACACCCTTGCTTAATTAAAACCCAAATAATTAATGATTTATTATCCCAAATTAGAAGAAAAAAAGAAAGGTATTTGGATTAAATAGTTGCATCTTAAATAAATCCCTAAATAACTAAATTTCCCTTCACAGAGAAATTAGGGTATGGTATCAAGGCATTATTTAGGGGGAAAGAATGTGAAAGATTGAAATTATCAATATATGTATATATGTATATTAGCATGTATTTTAGGATATATAAAAAAAAAAGGGCGGGGCCACTGCTCTCGGCCTTTGGCCGAGAGCAGTGCGGCTGCACAGATGTGCAGCCGGGTCTGCACCGGACCCGGGTGCAGACCCGCACCCGGTTACCCAGGTTCAGTGGCCTGGGCAGCCACTGGACCGGGCAGAAAGAAAGAAAAAAAAAAAGATTTGCCTTGGCCTGCTCTCGGCCAGGCCCGAGAGCAAGCCCTGGGCCTGGCCATTGGGCCAGGCCAGAAACCAGAAAACAAAAAGAAGAAAAACAGAGAATAAATGAAGCCCAATTCATTTTAATCCGACCCAATTACAAAAATCAGACCCGTTAAGTTTTGAACAATAATTTTTTTATCTAGATAAAAAATGGAAAAAATAAATAAAAATAGTGATAAATATATAGATAACTTCTACCATCTACATAAAAATTTTGGAGTAATTTGCAGCTCATATGGGGCTGAACCACTGCATTTAAAGATTGAAACCCGCTATTCTAATTTCAGACCCGTTAAGAAAATTTCATGTTTTAAACCATTTAAAACACATAAAAAGCAGTAAATAAAATCTGAAAATCTCATAAACTTTATACTTCATTATGCAACCTTATTTAAAGATCTGGATTGTCCACACATGATTTAAAATACTAAATAAATAGAATATTTCATGTAAAAGTCGATATATGAAAGTTCGATAATTTCTAATTCGAATATATATTAATGTAGATTTCTCCGATTGGTGCTTGGACGCGTGGTAGCCTAGGTGAGTGTTCTTTCACTCACTATATTTTGTATATATTTCATTTTGTTTATTTTAGGATATTTATTGTTGTTATTATTGAATGGTTGATCTAATAAACTTATTGTTAAAATCCCAGAACTTAGAAATTACTCAGAAATGTGTAAGATTCCAAATATCAATATTGCATAATTAGATGTTTGTTTTTTCTGAAATCTCTAATTTATTTTTGATTGAAAGTTATTGAATACTCAATAGAAGTAGAAATTTTTATAATTGTGAAATTGTTAATTATTGAAAATTATTCAAAAAAGTAATTGAAATTATTGGAAATTGCAGAAAAGGAAGGTGATACTGAATTCTCTATTATATATTGACTACATCATAGGAGGGATTATATGATATTGGATCATGAGAATATTGAAGGAAAAAAAAAAAAGAAAAAAGAGATTATGTTACTATTGTCACTGGGTAAGACATTTTTCATTGTCACATACGTCATTGTTATTGTTATTGATCATACCCTGCAACTTAGATGACATAATCATTGATAACTTATAACTGGGGATGGGGAAATTGATAAAGGAGACGGTGTTGGTATTTTGGGTGGACTTAGGATATAGGTTGCGCAGCCGAAATACGGTTCCACTGCAGGGTTCCGGGGGTTGACTGACATCCGTATTGTTCACATTGTTATCGTTATTGACACATTGTTATTGTTATTGATATTGACTACCTAGCGGTAGGACTTAGTTCAGCGCCAGGTGATTGGGCCGTAGTTCCGGGTATGTACGGAACCCACCTAAAACACAAATTTCCGTCTCCAATTATCAATTTCAAACAGTAAGACATTGAGAATAAACATACACAGATATATTGACAACTTTACCTCATCTGGATAAATTATAGTTTATAAATGGTTATGTGGTGTATATTACTGAACTTTAACATGATTCTGATATGCTAATTACTAGAAAGAAAACTATATTAGCTATGCATGTTGTCGTTAGATTTTACATGTTATTTTTTATATTCCCCTTTTTATCATTTATTTAGGTCACTATTGACGACCCTGAGTTGCTTACTCAGGTTCTGATCCAGAGACTCTGCAGGAGCAGGAGTACTTCGAGCACCTTGCTGATCTTCAGTAGACAGATCCTTCTTTTTCATATGTGAGAGACTTTTATTGTCGTATTTTCTATGATTCGTTATGTTGTAATAAGTGAGACTTTTGGTGACATTATGTACTTGATTTCTTCTAGCTGGAATAACGAATAAATCTTGTTTTATTTTGAATCAATGTACTGAGGCTTAACGTATTTGTTTTAAAAATACGTCGCCGGCTTTCGTCACGTACCCTTATTATGAGTATTATGATTGCGGGGCGTGATGGTCAGGCCCAGTAAACAACAGAAAAACAGAGAATAAAGGAAGCCCAATTCATTTAATCCGACCCAATTACAGCAACAGACCCTATAAGTTTTGAAAAAACAATTTTTTTTATCTAGATAAAAAAATGGAAAAAAATAAATAAAAATAGTGATAAATATATAAATAACTTCTACCATCTACATAAAAATTTTGGAGTAATTTGCAGCTCATATGGGGCTGAACCACTGCATTTAAAGATTGAAACCCGCTATTCTAATTTCAGACCCGTTAAGAAAATTTCAATTTAAACCATTTAAAACACATAAAAAGCAGTAAATAAAATCTAAAAATCTCATAAACTTTATACTTCATTATGCAACCTTATTTAAAGATCTGGATTGTCCACACATGATTTAAATGCTAAATAAATAGAATATTTCATGTAAAAGTCGATATATGAAAGTTCGATAATTTCTAATTCGAATATATATTAATGTAGATTTCTCCGATTGGTGCTTGGACGCGTGGTAGCCCAGGTGGGTGTTCTTTCACTCACTATATTTTGTATATATATCATTTTGTTTATTTTAGGATATTTATTGTTGCAATTATTGAATGGTTGATCTAATAAACTTATTGTTAAAATCCCAGAACTTAGAAATTGCTCAGAAATGTGTAAGATTCCAAATATCAATATTGCATAATTAGATGTTTTTTTTTCCTGAAATCTCTAATTTATTTTTGATTGAAAGTTATTGAATACTCAATAGAAGTAGAAATTTTTATAATTGTGAAATTGTTTATTATTGAAAATTATTCAAAAAAGTAATTGAAATTATTGGAAATTGCAGAAAAGGAAGGTGATACTGAATTCTCTATTATATATTGACTACATCATAGGAGGGATTATATGATATTGGATCATGAGAATATTGAAGGAAAAAAAAAAGAAAAGAGATTATGTTACTATTGTCACTGGGTAAGACATTTTTCATTGTCACATACGTCATTGTTATTGTTATTGATCATACCCAGCAACTTAGATGACATAATCATTGATAACTTATAACTGGGGATGGGGAAATTGATAAAGGAGACGGTGTTGGTATTTTGGGTGGACTTAGGATATAGGTTGCGCAGCTGAAATACGGTTCCACTGCAGGGTTCCGGGGGATGACTGACATCCCGTATTGTTCACATTGTTATCGTTATTGACACATTGTTATTGTTATTGTTATTGATATTGACTACCAAGCGGTAGGACCTGGTTCAGCGCCAGGTGATTGGGCCGTAGTTCCGGGTATGTACGGAACCCACCTAAAACACAAATTTCCGTCTCCAATTATCAATTTCAAACAATAAGACATTGAGAATAAACATACACAGATATATTGACAACTTTACCTCATCTGGATAAATTATAGTTTATAAATGGTTATGTGGTGTATATTACTGAACTTTAACATGATTCTGATATGCTAATTACTAGAAAGAAAACTATATTAGCTATGCATGTTGTCGTTAGATTTTACATGTTATTTTTTATATTCCCCTCTTTTTTATCATTTATTTAGGTCGCTATTGACGACCCTGAGTTGCTTACTCAGGTTCTGATCTAGAGACTCTGCAGGAGCAGGAGTACTTCGAGCATCTTGCTGATCTTCAGTAGACAGATCCTTCTTTTTCATATGTGAGAGAATTTTATTGTCGTATTTTCTATGATTTCGTTATGTTGTAATAAGTGAGACTTTTGGTGACATTATGTACTTGATTTCTTCTAACTGGAATAACGAATAAATCTTGTTTTATTTTGAATCAATGTACTGAGGCTTAACGTATTTGTTTTAAAATACGTCGCCGGCTCTCGTCACGTACCCTTATTATGAGTATTATGATTGCGGGGCGTGACAGGGTTTTCTTGGTATCAAAAGCGACCGAAATGATATCAAAAAGGGCCTCGGAGCTACGATCCTATGGACTCAGATACGAGCCAAGGACAACAATCAAAGGCCAGGTCTTGGCTGACTTTATTGCTGACTTCACCCGGGAGCCACAGAGCATGCTGACTAACTCGAAGGATGGATCCTGAATGTGAATAAACCTTCAAATAGTAAGGGTCATGCATCAGAATAGTCCTCACCACCCTCTGAAGAATCCATCATTGAACAGTCCTTTACCCTAGGCTTCTGTGCATCCAACAACAAAGCTGAGTACGAGGCTGTCTTAGCTGGGCTCCGAGCGGCTATCACTCTCGGGGTCATCGGGCTCAAAGTTCAATGCGACTCGCTGGTAGTCAACCAAGTCAGTGGAGAATACGTCACAAGAGATTCTCGGATGACGGAGTACCTACAACTCATTCTCAAGTTGAAGTCCAAATTCTCCCAATTTGACTTCAAGTAGGTTCCTAAGTCTGAGGATAACCACGCCGACTCACTTGCCAACTTAGAGGGCTGTCACAAAGTTCCAGTTCAGACGTGAAATTCCCATCGGGCATATCACCAATCTGAGTTCATCAAACAACCGGAGAGGTCCCATGCCTGAACACCTCACAGGATGAAGGAACCCCATTATTGCCTACCCAAAGAAGGGATACTTCCCGATAATAGAACAGAGGCAAGAAAACTCCAATACTTGGCCACCCGGTACATACTTCTCAGGACATGCTATACAAGAAATTCTATTCCAATCTCCACCCTGACCTGTATCTGAGATGCCTTGGTCCGAACGAGACTCAGAAGGTGATGCAGGAAATCCATGCCGATGACTGTGGGAATCACGTGAGAGGATGCTCCCTTGCCCATAAAGCCATCAACCAAGGATACTACTGGCCCAATATGGTCAACGACGCTAAGAATTATGTGAAGAAATGCTCACAATGTCAAATGTTCGCTCCAGCATCAAACTGACCGAGCTTTGACCTTCATACTTTGCGCTGCCCATGGCCTTTCATGCAATGGGGACTGGATATGGTCGAACCGCTCCTCCAAGCACAACTCCAATTGTTTCCTACTGGTAACCACCGACTACTTCACTAAATGGATTGAGGCAGTGCCGTTGTCCGAGGTCAGCGGGCAGCAGATTGTCAAGTTCCTCTGACAGAACATAGTATGCTGCTTCGGGATCCTCCATACTATTATCTTCGACAATGGAACTAATTTCGCCAGCAAGTAAGCGGCTAGCTTTTGCACCAAGTACAACATCGCCTATCGATTCTTCTCACCTTATTACCTTCAAGGCAATGGCTAGGCTGAAATAAGCAACCGCACCATTCTCGACAACCTATAAAAAAACTGAACAAAGCTAAAGGTAAATGGGCGGAGAAACTCCCTGGGGTGCTCTGGGCCAAAAGGACCATCAAACGCGTTGCGATCGGAGAAATCCCGTTCTCATTGACATAAGGAACGGAGGCAATCATCCTGGCCGACATTAGCATGCTGACACTCTAAGTAAAAGGAGTGATTCCAAATTAGAATGACGCCCTACTCCTTCTGATGCTGGATTACTCGGAGGAAAGGCAACAACAAGCCCAAATTTGCATCACCAATCAACAACAAATCCAGGTGGCTCGCCACAAGAAGGTGAAGTATAGGGAATTCCAAGTCGGAGACATGGTCCTGAAGGGCGTGATTCAGAGCACGCGACAAGAGGATCACGGAAAAGTAGGACCCAACTGGAGAGTCTCTACATCATTATTACTTACGGAGGCAACGGTTCATACACCTTGGCCGACCAGGGCTTTCACTTGAAGCGATAATATGTGTAAGTCAAGTAATGTTCAATGAAAGGATCATTTTCTGCTATCATAATCGCTTTTCATGCAACTCTGATATCTGTCCCGAGCATCACAGACTATACGGGTATTCATCTTGACGGTGACTCTTTGAGGAGTCTCCTGAACGATGGAGGCTCGCACACATCGATCCTCGGAGCCAGCCTATGCTGAGATATACCCTGATGACTGCCCAAGCAAATCCACAGCCTATATGGATATTCATCTTGACGACGACTCTCTGGGGAGTCTCCTGAAAGATGGAGGCTCGCCCACGTCGATCCCTTGGAGCCAGCTTATAACGGGATATATCCTGATGGCCGCCCGAGCAAATCCATGGCCTATATGGGTTCTTCACTCTGACGACGACTCTTTGGGGAGTCTCCTGAAAGAGGGAGGCCCGTCCACGTCAATCCCTCAGAGCCAGACTATAATGGGATATACCCTGATGGCCGCCGGAGCAGATCCACGGCCTATACAGGTATTCACCCAGATGGTGACTCTCCGGGGAGTCTCCTGAAAGAAGAAGGCTCGCCCACGTCAAACCCTCAGAGCCAGTCTATAATGGGATATACCCTGATGGTCGCCCGAGCACATCCATGTCCTATACAGGTATTCACCCTGATGGTGACTCTCCAGGGAGTCTCCTGAAAGATGGAGACTTACCTATATTTATCCCTCAAAGCCAACGTATAATGGTATATATCATGATGGCCACCGGAGCAAATCCACGACCTATATGGATTCTTCACCCTGACAGCGACTCTTCGGGGAATCTCCTGAAAGATGAAGGCTCGCCCACATCAATCCCTCAGAACTAACCTATAATGGGATATACCCTGATGGCCGCCCAAGCAGATTCATAGCCTATACGGGTATTCACCCTGATGGCGACTCTTTGGGGAGCCTCCTGAAAGATGAAGGCTCGCCCACATCGATCCGTCAGAGCTAGCCTATAATTGAATATACCCTGATGGTCACCCGAGTAGATCCACAACCTATATGCGTTCTTCACCCTGATGACGACTCTTCAGGGAGTCTCCTGAAAGATGGAAGCTCACCCACGTAGATCCCTCAGAGCCAGCCTATAATGGGATATACCCAGATGGCTGCCCGAGTAGATCCATAGCCTATACGGGTCTATACCCTGGCGGCAATTCTTCAGGGGACTTCCTGAAAGATGGAGGCCCGCCTACATTGGATGCTTGAATCCAGCCTATAATAGGATATACCCTGATGATCGTTCGAGCAGGCCAACCATTTATACAGGTTTTTCACCCTGACGATGACCCTTTGAGGAATCCCCTGAAAGGGAGGCTTGCCAATGTCGATATTTTAGAGCTAGCCTATAATGAGATATACCCAGATGGCCGCCGAGCAGATCCACGGTCTATACGGGTTCTTCACCCTGATAACGACTCTTCAGAGAGTCTCCTGAAAGATGGAGGCTTGCCCACATCGATCCCTCGGACCAGCCTATAATGGGATATACTTTGACAGTTGCCCGAGCAGATGACCTATATGGGTATTCACCCTAATGGCAACTCTCCGGAGAGTCTCCTGCAAGATGGAGGCTCGCCTATGTCCATCCCTCAGAGCCAACCTATAATGGGATATATCTTGATGGATGCCTGATCAGATCCACAGCCTATATAGGTTTTTCACCCTTTCACGGGGTCTCCTGAAAGATGGAGGCTCGCTGATGTCGATCCCCAAAGCCAGCCTATAATGGGATAAACCTTGATGACTGCCCGAGCAGATCCACGGCCTATACAGGTCTACACCCTAACGATGACCCTTTGGAGGGCTTCCTGAAAGATGGAAGCTCGCCTACGTTGGATGCTTGAAACCGGCCTATAATGGGATATAACCTGATGGCCGCTTGAGTAGGTCAACCACCTATACAAGTTTTTCTCCCTGACGGTGACCCTTCGAGGAATCTACCAAAAGATGGAGGCTCCGCCATGTTGATCTCTCGGAGTCAGCCTATAATGGGATCTACCCGGATGGTCACCCGAGCGGGTCACTATCTACATGGGTCCTACCCTGACGGCTACAAAAATAGCTCATACTGCTGCTTCTCGGGAATGTCCTGAAAGATGGTAGCTCACCTACATTAACCATTCAGAGTCAGCCTACAATGGGACCTACCCAGATGGCCCCCCGAGTGAGGCAACAATCTACCTTGGACCAACATCCGTAACACATATCTTCAAAGCTGAGAGCTCCCCCCATTCATGTAAACATTCATAGGTACCACTGGGAACGAATCCCATTCGGGAATCATATTACAAATCATTTCAAACGCTTCAGAACCAAAATAACACCCCGAACAGACACAGCAATAAGTCAAGTCTCAAACAAGGCAAGATCTAAACAATACATGTGTTAAAAATTCTTTACTTTAGTATAGAATTTTTTCGATTACATCCATCCAAGTGCAAAGTGTGGATACATTTAACAAGAGTGGTACAAGTGCAAGATTTGATTCTGTATGAATGTGTTCTTCCTGAGTGAAAAAATGGAGGTGCTCATTGTCACATCCCCAGCTGCGTCCTGGTGATGTCTCCTAAGCAAACAATTCACTAGGGCCAGATGAGTGACGATTTTGAGAACTCCCAGGAATCCACCAGTAAGGAGAACAGGGACCAAGTTGCAGACTGAAGCCTGCAAGGTGAGGAGGATATTGATGGCAAGACCGTGACCCTGAGCATGAACTCAGGAGCGAAGGCATCCAAGGCATCGACACCCTACAAGAACACTGACGGCCACCCCCGAATATCGAAACCGCCATCAGACGCCCTTATGCTTCATGTTCCAGGTTCAATTCAAGGGATAAAAGGGGGTCAAGTCCAACCCCTGCCTGGTCTGTTCTAGCCAGAGTCCAGACCTATAGACCAAGCAAAATTAGAACCTTCCTTGTTCTTCCTGACAACTGGGCCTCGTCGCAAGAGTTGAACCTCTTAACGAGCCCATCGCAAGAGCTGAAACTCCTTGACAAACGAACTCATGAACATCTGGAGTGTAGCAGACATCACCACCCTCTCCCTCTCCTTCTCCACCGGATGAAGAACGAAGGAGACATCACCACTCACAAAACAAAGAAAGACTTCAGTAGAAAGGAACTTTTAGAAAGCAGTTCAGATCTCTCCTGAGGAGTTTTGCCCTATTTATAGGGAGAAAAAGCCCAAGCGTCAGCCGCTCAGGATTTGAATCGCAAAGGAAGACGAAGCATTGCTCGACTTGTGACCCTACATGTGTCATAGAATAAGGGACTTAAACCATCACACTAGATACGCCATGTCTTCCTCGAAAATCGCTCACATTCATAAGTGACAGTTACTTTATCAACGCCACAATAGATGAGACGTATAATTTTGGTTCTTCCAGCCTGTGAACCACGCGCGTCATAACAAAACAAGAATGAAGCGACAACAAATCGACCCAAGTCAACTTTAGGCTTTGCATCACTTTATGCTCCCCTCTCTAGCAAAGTCCCCGGAAACTTATAGCCCCGAGGGAGAGCTCCCGACCTCCTCCAAAGAGAAAGGAGCAGGGGGGACATCTGTAGTGGTCACTTTTTTACCCGCCCGAGATCGTGACACGTGTCTACCCAACCTCAAAGGGATGCATGATGTGTGGCCACCTCCAGAACACCTAATTCAGAATCTTCATCCAGTTTGAATTCTAAGCGGTCGAGTAATTAGAAGGAGAGATAAATTCGGTTACATGAGATCCCCACCTCTAAGCCTAATCCTCATTCAAACAAGACAGTTACCGCTCGAGAGCGGTTCGTCCCATCTACAGCCAAGCGCAGACCACCAGATAGAAATAGACTCTCTCCTTCATAGCTCTAAATTAGGATGTTCAACTCAACCGCTATCAAGATAAGGAACTTAAGCGTTCAAACTGAGCACGACTCCTTAACCTTATTTATTTGACATGACCTGCATAACTAAGAGTCTCCTCCAATCCACAGGTTCATGTTCATTTTAATCCAAAAGCACACTAAGAGAACCCCATTGTAATCGTCATTAATATAGTGGATTTCTCCTCCCCCTCTCTGTGGTTTTTTCCTTTCGGGTTTTCACATAATTCTCTTTGTTTGCATTGGCTTTTCTATGATTTGATTATACCCACTATATTATTTTAGTGCGTGAACTGATTGCATTGGAATTACCCACTACAAATACCAACAAGATAAGATCTCACGTGGTCTCAAGAAGAAGCCATGACTTCTAACAGAAAAATGGCAACCATATCTCAACATCAAGAGCAACCCATACTAATAATTTCCATATGATGCTACCAAACCAATTCATTATTGATCCATGATATAATAAAACAATAATTGTAATCACCTAGAGGGGGGTGAATAGGTGATGTGCTAATCAAATAGGAAATTAAAAATTTAAACTAACAATTTTATACTAAATAAAGCAAGTAAATAATATTAAATAATTAGGTAATCCTAAGCATGTATATCAATTGAACTGAAGAAATATCAAACATATAAAAATATGAACAATATGAGCATGCAAGATATATAAATACAAGTTAGTAGAGAGAGATAAGCAATCGCCAACACGGGATAATTATTCTGAGATTTGAGCCACTTGCTCTACGTCTCCGCCGTCACCACAATGAAGGATTTCCAGGAGAATCGATCTCGCAAGATCACTCAGTGCCGCAACACCTATAAGTTCCTCAAGAACTCTTTTAGACCCGCAAGTCCCTCACTCGGTATCACAACACCTACAATCAAGCCTGCAAGCTCACCCGAGGTAGCAACCTCTACAACTTCTCAAAAAGAAGAAAGTGTGATATTCTTCTAGATCACAAATGCTCACAAACAATCTCTATAATCAAGTTGGAGTAGATGAAACTCTTGAGATTGTGTAGTGAGAAAAGCTTGAAGAGATTTGAAGGAATGCTCAAAGCTAAACCAAAGGATTTGAAATTTTTGGCTCAAACTTGAGAAACTACTAAAAATCTTTTATAATCTTGAGAAAATAGGATTTTTATTACTAATAATTATTCTTAGGGTTTCTCTGTAGTCCAACTATTTATAGGGGATGAAAACAACTGATAGAAACCCAATATAGCCGTTATGAATTAACCAAAAAAGACAGAAATTAAAATATAGCCATTTGGGGTTAATTCAGGCTTAACAAGCCTGTCGATCGATGATCGACTGCTAATGGTCAAATTTCTAACCGTTGGGGAACACCGATCACCAGACGGTCAATCGATTCTAGCAGAGACTTCCTGTGTCTCAGTTGGTCGACTAATCGGTCGGCCGATGAAAACAAACAGAGAGAAAGCCCAACACTCGATCAACCGGGCGATCGACCGACGTGCGTAAGCTGTTCTTGTGCAAGTCATGCTCTGCAGGTTAACTGGACGAGCAAACAACTCTGCCTGCCGGTCGACCGGGCGATCGACTGACGCAGGGCCAAAACGTAAATAAAAACATTTTGGAAATTCTTTTTGATTTTACATTTAAATGCTTTGAAATCTCTATACAAAAATAAGTTCATGTAGATCTTTGAATCAAATGCGCGTGATCATATATCAACACAAAAAATGAAGTTAAATTTGTTTATAAATACTTGAAATATTTTTTCAAAATATTCTATTCTAAATCTATCGATCCAGAATACGATTTTGTAAACGATCTAAACTGTCAAAAATCTTTTCAAAATTTGGAATCAAAACACAATAACTCTTTTGTTTGTGTGTATCTCATGAGCAATCCAAATCTCTAAACTTGATTTTAACAAAATAAATCCTACATAGAAAAATTCTTTTTTCCCCTTCTTTTTCTTCTTGGTGGTGCCTAATGCATCCATCCTTCATTCTTTGAGCTCGACTTCATTCTTGAGTGTCAGATATGTTCTTTTTGAATTCTGAGCTCTTGAATCAACTTGAGTTAGCTTAAAATTTGATTTTAAATATCTTAAAGAAGCTAATCACATCTAAGATCTTGATTAAAAATATGAAACTTAAATAAAGATCATTTGTACTATAATTATATGAGCTAATCATCATCAAAACTAGAGTGATGAGCCTCTGAGCCAACAGTAATCACTTACATCAATTGCATTTTTAATTGCTGTCAAATAATTTCCACAATAATTATATAAAATTGCGTTAAATTTTCATGATGCCACAATAGTCTACTTATTATTGATCCACAACATAAAATTTTAATTCTTTATAAAATCTTAACTATGGTATTCTTACTTTTACATATAAATCCTGTAGCATTCTACTGAATCTTGCCATTTCTGAGTAACAGTACAAAAAGCCCAATATTTGATGATGAACAATAGCACAAACTTCGGCATCAGAGTATTAAAGTAAACTCATTGTTAAGTTTAGATCGTAAATTTCTTTCAAAGAACAAGGGGAAATTTACAAAAGAAAACCAGAAAATTGAAAGGGACAAGATCCATTTCTCAACAAATCTAACAAAAAGGTGGATTCAAATCGAGAGAGAGAGAGGCAAGTTAGAAAAACATGGTCGACGATAAACACAATAAATGAAGGAAAATTGCAGATGTTAGCTTCCCGAGACCAATGCTATTGATTTGCAGCGTTGACGGCCTCGATGAGCAGTGACGCCGAACTCGACGATGATAAAACAGAGGAGAGAGAGGGGTGAGCACAAATTCGAGAGAGAGAGAGTGCCTGAGATGGGGGAAACAAATGATAATTCATTAGCTTTTTAGGGTGGGGTTGGGCGGTCACGTGATTCCCCGGACCCCCTCCCTCTGCCTCTGGGCACCACCAGACATCTTTACTTACTCCGGTGTGGTTCAAAGCGTTTTACAAAATAAATACGAGTGCAATGCAATACATTTGTAAAATAAATACGAGTGCAGTTCAATAAATGCTTGGTGCAGATTGGTATAATTAAGGGCAAGTTTTAAAAGTAATACATTTTTTAAAATATTTTGAAAAATCGATCTCTTCCAAAAAATTTCCAAAAAGTGACCTCTGACACGACACAGTGGCATCACGGTGGCGGCGGGGCGTTTCGCCTCGCTGGCGGAGGTCGATTTTCTTTTGTCCGGAGTTGGCAACTCTGGATGAAGAATTTTTTTTTTTTACCTAAATATTCTTTTTCTGGGTTTGCCAACCCGACAAAGTCTTTTATTTTTTTTTTTTTTTGCTTTGTCCGGGAGTGGCAACACCGGACAAAAAACACCTTGTTTTTTCCCAAATGTTCTTTGCCTGGAGTTGCGAACCCTAGAGAAAGAAATTTGAATTTCTTTTTTATTAATCTAGACAAGGAAATAGGATGAACAGAAAGTTATTGTCATTAGTGTTAGCCCTTTCGTGTTTTAGCTTGATGATGACTACTCATGAAGCTACTTTTATACTAACGACTCATATTTTAGTGTTTTTATGTTTTGATTTAGGTTAAAGCACGTACACAGAGGTTAGGCGGAACATATCTCATGTGATTATATCAATCAAGGAGGTGGTAGCACAATTCTAACTCAAGCACTCTAATTAATCAATTTATCAAGAATTCTCGAAGTGGAGATAGAAAAAGAGCTAATCAACTCATAATCATTTGAAGCAAGAGAATCAAACTGAAGAATTGCAAAATCTACTTTAGAATATCATGTAAGGTAAGAGTAAGACAAGAAAGTCAATTGGCACTAGATCGTATTTTCACACTTGCATTTTCATATCTCATTTTGGTTTCAAGTGTGTTTTACACAAAGTTTTATCAAGTTGCAAAAAACTCTCAACTTGTGTTTAAATATCATTTTGGGGCTTTGTACTTTGATTATATGATTATAAGTATTTTTACAAAAAAATCACAATTATTCTAAGGCATTTAAATCAAGTTTTCGAGTTTGGAGATATTTGGATCGACCGCACCACAAGAAAGTTATTCAAATTGTGTCGAAAATTAGTGTAAAAAATCTACATTTTACGTTGAAAATTTATATTTTGCGTCGAAAATTTTTGACGCAAAACACCTCAACGCAATTTTTTGTGTTGAAAATTCGATGCAAATAGAAAATTTTGTGCCAAAAATCTGACGCAAATTTATTTTTTAAGTTTCTGTAAATTTAAAAATTGTGTCAAATTTTTGACGCAATATTTACTATTTGCGGTGAAAATTAAACACAAACTAGTTAAAAATTAATTTTAAATGTTCAGTAATTGCGTCAAAAATTTATTTTTGACACAATTTGTTGTTCAGAAGTTATAAAGAATGTTAAAAAGTTTTTTTGTGAAAATACAATCTGTACCATCAATTTGCGTCGAATTCATAAATTTGATGCAATTATTGGTCAAATTAAATCGAATTTCTTATTTTCGACGCAATTATGGACCAATAATTGCGTCAAAAATACTAAATTCGATGCAATTTGTTAGCATTTTTTAAAAAAACTACAGCACACACACTGCATCCATACATACATACATACATTTCAATAAAGAATTTATATATCAATTATGAATTTATATATAAACAACCATTCACCAATCTTACACAAGCACCAATCTCAATCAAATATCAACCATATAGAATAATAATTAAGTACAATCTCACCAAATAGAGTAATAACCAAACACCAATCTCATCAAAGTCCAAATAATCTCAATATGTGTAATAATAACAAATAAAAATCAAAATACAAGTAATATCAATCATAATCATATCACATAATCTCACCTAAGCCTTATCGTCATCCTCGTCAGCACTGTCGTCGCCCCTGCTACTAGGTTGCCCGACACTTTATTGACTCGTCACAAACTGGGTGATGAACTGCTGCATTTCTCTCTGAGCAGCCCCTAAACTGGCGATCCTTTGACGATCGGCCTCCGCTTACTACTGCATGGCCTTCGACTGCTACCTCATGGCCTGAACTTGCTGCTTAAGCTGGGCGGTATAGGCGTCTCTCCTAGCAGGCCTGGTGCCTCTGGAAACATCCACGTACAGCCTGATCCTCATCATACGTTCAATTATCTCGAGAGTCGCTCGTGTGCTGGCGGTGCTCTCGTCGCTGTCATCTGCTATCGCCGCATCATAATGTCTTTCGAGCTGGAGTTGAAAAATAATAAAGGCATTAAAGTATAATTAGATTTCAATTATTTTCATAAAATATAAGAATATATAGAGAAACTTTTAATACTTACACCAATAGACATGACTTCGTTGGTGATTAGCTTGCCTCGGGTGCGAGGCATGAGAAGCTCACTCTTAGGAGCATCAAGCACATCCATCTTCAGAAATTTTTTACTGTAAATCTATTTTGCGTTCGGCTCCCTCCCGCGGGCATCAATCTATTAGAAATGCTAGAAACTTAAAAAATTAAATTAATTTTAAATCAAATATGTTATAAAACCAAATGAATATAATTTTATATTTACAAATTTTCTCTTCCACACAGAAAGAGCGTCTTTACCCATCCTATGTAGCAAGTCATTTGCAGCGCAAAAGACTTTATATTTTTCTCTCTTCGACTACAAATTTAAAAATAAAAAATTAATAAATGTACCGTATAATAATATATAAATAATTCATAACTTTATTATTTTACCGAGCCACTCCCATCGTCCTGACTGATCTTTTCATATGTCGATAAAAGATTCATCCAAGTCTTATCGTCGACTCTGTTCGATTGCAATGTCGAAGCCTCAGCTATGAAACCCTAGCAGCGATTAAAAGTGACGCAGGGAGCGATTCTTGTTGTTGTTCCACTTTTTCTGTGCATTGTCGTTGAACCACTTGCGAAATTTTTGAGAATATCCCCAGTGTCATTCCAAGCCGGCAGACAAAAATCACCCTGCATATAACACAATGTATATTGCATTAAAATATCAATAAAGTATAAATATAAATATAAAATCTAAATAAAGCATAACAAAACTAATAGCCAACTCATAATATAATGCTTCAACTCTCTCTGAATTACTGTGGTCAGGCCAAGTCAGGGCTGGAGAGAACTCATCGCAATGGTAGACATGCCGACTAATGCGCTCGGAGAGTGCATTGTAATGAATGCCAAACGAGCAACCATCTCCATCAATTTGGATCGGGCCAATTAGATGATGCTGCCATTTTAGAAGACCAGTGTTTCACAATTATAAACTTCAGATATAAGGTTAGGCAGTCATATAATAGATATATGTAAGTCAGCACAGAAAATAAAATACACAACACATGAAGTTAAACAATCATGCAATGCATGCAATTAGATCATCTCTAGAAAAAAAGTTCATATATGTAACTAAATCATCTCCTGACATAAAGTAAAGCAGTCGTACATTAATACTATGTTACATTAAAAAATCCAATATATAATTAAAATTAAAGTGGAACAAATCAAAATACATTTGTTACTCCTCCATAGGGTCAACTCCGTCTGTAGCAGTAGACATCACATTTGGATTGGTTCAGATGGGCATTACTTTCAAACATTCACATTCAGTACTTAAATCAAAGGTATCCCTTGATTTTATGACAATTGGCACCGCCCAAGGCATATCACATGGATTCGCACGAAAAATGCTTGCAATACCAGAGATGGTAGAATGAAGAGACAAGTTTTCTTATTTGGTCTCATAAAGTCAACAAGTATGAAGCCATATTTACTATTTTGTTCTTGTTATCAGCCCAGTCACACTCACAGAACAATCTTTCTGTGCCCCTCATTAAATAAAAGTTCAATGATATCTTTGATCATCCCGTAATAAGTTATATCTTCTTCCCTTGGGTCTTTATCATGCACACTTGTGTAGCTTGTCGTCGTTGTCATCACAACAACTCCGCTATTCTGAGTACAGTTAGACTCTTCAGATGACTTCGTGCGAAATTTGAAACCTTGTATATCAAAACTTTTATGTGTCTTGACTTTAAATTCAAGAGACCGAGACAGGGTTAACTGGTCTGCAACTATTCCGGTCTCTCGTGCAGCCTATACAGCTAAAGGAGGTTATTTCACGAAATCATTAGATTAGAACTATGCGAAAATATATTGTTGATAACACTTATACATTCTCGGGACCATCTTCAAATTTCTTATCCTGTGCATTTTGAACAAGCCATTTATAATTAGAAGCTCTCATTGAGAATCTATTCTTAATGACTTCCCGTTGTTGTCTGTAAGATATGCATGACATGTTGAGATAATTCACAACTTTTTAAATTTATGAAACCTTGAAATTTGTGTAGTGTAACGTACTCAATGTAAGGGGTAACTTCGTCACAGTTAAACAAGCAATGATTATACGCGCTATGCATTTCGGCATGCATGAGTGTCCTGTACTAAGATTAGAAGTTCACCAGGAACCGAGAAAATAAAAAGTCAGGGACTTTCTTCTTCGACATTACAATTATTGTTACTCTCTATATACCGTGACTAGTAGCTTCGGCATTCCTCCATGATGTAGCATTCAACTATTAAACCCTCTGGTCGGCTCTTGTTTCGGACATAGATTTTAAATAACCTAAGTACTGTAAGTTAATAGAAGAATTCATGACATGTTAATGATATAAGTGTGAAATTAATTACAGTGATCAATTGATGCAAACAAATATCATATGTACACACCTTTCGACAGGATACATATATCTATAGTGCACACATTTACCAACTCTCGCCTCTTGAGCTAAATAAACTGTTAGATGAATCATCACCGTGAAGAACACATGTGGAAATGTCTCCCCAAGCTTCCATAGAATTGGGCCAATTTCAGGGGCGTTTGTTTCGTCGTAAAAGGCGTAAAAGTTCGTAATTCGAAAATGACTTACAACCCAATTACAATTATGACGTTTGTTTGGACTGTAATTTGTAAGAGACTTACGCAACTCAACTACCACTCACTTGAAACCCAATTACCACTCACTTACAGCCCAGTTACAGTTACTTTTGTGGTCATGCAAATTTGTATTATTTTTTTATATTAATATTAACATTTTTTAATATTTAGTATTTTTAATATTTATTTGCAATATTAAAACTTTTTAAATCACCAAATAGTTAATTTTGTGGTCAACTTTGTCACTTACGACTTACAGATTACGACAATCAAATATTGTAAAATACAATACACTTTCCCACTTACAACTTTATATCAACCAAATACCGTAAAACTTACATGCATGTAACTCATTTACAACTGTAAAAGATTTTACCAATTATGACTTACGAATTACAGCCAATTACGACAACCAAACAGACCCTCAGTTGCAATTTCTCAAAATCTTCTGCCTTATTGGTTTTGGAGCACAATCGTTAAAAAAATCGCACTGCTCTATTATAGCATCAACCATCTGCTTTGGCAACCCACATTGTGAACTGCTACTGGAAGCAACTGCTGCATTAATACATAATAGTCATGACTCTTTAGTCCTCCAATCTTATCTGAATTAACACAACGTGCAATATTAGAAGAATAGCCACCCAGAACTTTCACGCCACCTAGAGCAGCACACATTGCCTTCCCTGGACATAGGATATCTGATGATATTTATGCAATTTTGGAACACATAAGGGATGCCGCAAACCTCTGGATGTTGATACACTTGGTACTTTGGAGGGTGCTTTATTTTTTTTAATATCCTCCTTTGTATTGTCATAAACTTCTTATTTTAGAGCATCTAATCACTTAAGCAATACCTCGCCAACATTCTTCTCGATGTGCATTAGATCCAAATTAGGGCGAATTAAATTAATTTTCCAATACGACAATTCAAAAAAAATACTTCTCTTCCTCCACTGTGGGGCTGTTTGTTTCGTCGTAAAATTCATAATTCGTAAATGATTTACAACCCAATTACAATTACGACGTTTGTTTGAACTGTAATTCGTAAAAGACTTATGCAACTCATTACCACTCATTTGCAAACCAATTCACTCACCTACAGCCCACTTGCAGTTAATTTTGTGGTCATACAAATTTGTATTATTTTTTATGTTAATATTATTTTTTTAATATTTAGCATTTTTAGTATTTATTTGCAATATTAAAACTTTTAAAATCACCAAATAATTAATTTGTGCTCAACTTTTTCACTTACGACTTACACATTACGACAACCAAACACCGTAAAACATAATACACTTCCTGTTAGCCAAAAGGCCCATCACTCTAGTTTTGATGATGATTAACTCATGTAGTTATAGTACTAATGATCTTGTGTTTATTTAATCTCAGATATTTGATCAAGATCTTAGTAGATGTTTAGCTTCAATAAAGGATGTGAAGTCAATTTTTAGAGCTAGCACGTGTTAATTCAAGAGCTCGCGCATCAAGATCACATCAAGTACTCAAGAGGAGTCTAACTCATTGGATCAAGGTTTGGACCAAGTCAAGAAGGAGAAAAAGATTTTCAAGAGAAGATTTTTAAGAAGACTTATGTCATGGTTGTAAGTGTCAAGATTTATTTTTAGATAAAATTTAAAGGATAGATTAGTTGGTGGATTGCTCAAGTTCATATACACTCACACTCAAGACTTATATGTATTTTCATAAGAGAGTTTTTGTTTTAGAAAATACGGTTTGATTTTTAAGCTTCAAAATATACTTGTGTTTTAGCAAAACTTATTTTAGAGCTTATTATCAAAAATATAGATATTTCATCATATATGTGTAGTGGATCATATCCATACACACTAAGCTTCAACAGTGTTTAAAATATCTTATTTTTGTATTTGGAGAAGTTTTAGAAAAATTGATTTTAAAAAATACAGATTTTTGTTTAGCCAAAATTTCTATATTACAAAAATAGTTCAAGATGTTTGTAATGTGTTTTGGTTTTTAATCAAACATGTTTGTATATAAAGTATATTAATGAACTTATTTTTGTAGAATTTATGAGAATTTATGAGATTTTATTGAAGGTAAAAAGACCAAGTTTTAATCCCTTTACATTTGCTGACCAGGCTGTTTGACGATCGACCGGGCGGTCGACCGATGTGCACAAACGTGCACAGCCAAGGGCCGCTGACCGCACGATCGACCGCCAGAGAGCTTCTGCTCTCTGTAAATGGTCCTAGTCGACCGGGCGGTCACCGATAGGTCAAGGCCCAGTTTTCGGTCAACCGTCTGGTCGACCGCTTTTCCCAACGGTTAGAAATCTGACCGTTGGCGGTCGACCGGGTGGTCGACTGACAGCAGGGTTTCCTGCTGAGCTGGACCCCAACGGCTATATTTTTGAGGCCTATAATTGGGGTTGTTTTGGGCTGTTTGATATAAGATTTGAAGTGGGTTTTCAAGCTAGTTTTTCCTACCTTTCTGAGTGTTTATCTTCACTTGTTTTAGAGCCAAATACTTTCATTTCAAAAGAAGAGTTTTCAAGAATATTTTATAAAAGAGATTTTTTGAGTTTTTTTACCACAAATCTATTCTGGTTTTTCTCACACATACTTGAACTTTCCATTGTTATATCAATCCTATAGGAGAGTTGCTGTGAGAGTGTTTTAGGTGATCAAAGTGTTTAGATCACTAAAGTGTTCATCTTTGTATTTGAGAAGGCAACTTGCGGGTTCGTGTTGTTTCAAGTTCTTGTGGGAGCTTGGTGTAGAGGTACGGCCTCGACAAGCTAGTGTGTTTGCGTGTGTTGTTCTTGTGGGAACAAGAGAGGGACTAGTGAGTCCAAGAGTTCTAGTGTGAACTCCTTGTAAGTGTTGCGGCACCGAGTGATCCGGTGGGATCAATTCTAGTAGAAATCCTTCATAGTATTAAGGCGGGGACTAAAGCAAGGGTGCTCGAATCTCGAAACAAATCTCCCGTGTTTGCGATTGCTCTCTCTATCTCTCACTTATGTTTATATCTTGCATACTAACATTGCTTATCTCTTTATATGGTTGATATATCTTGTGCTTAATTGTTATATGTTTTGGTTTGTTTACCAACACTTGTATTCAACCAAGAGAGTCTCAACTCTTATCTAGAGGAATCTTGAAGAGATAGTCCAGGGCCCTTCACCGGAAATTCGACTACACTCTTGTGTTATACTTCATGTATTTAGCTTAATAGTTTTTGTTTGCATAAATAATTTTAATTTCGCATTAATTCATCATTAGATTAGCTAGCCACCTATTCACCCCCTTCTAGGTGATTTCAATGGTATCAGAGCTTGGTGCTCTTGATTTGGGTCTAACAACCTAGAGTTAAAAATCCTCATTTTTGGCTAATCACAATATTTATACACACACATGGATTTCATGTCACCTCCCTTGTTTGATATTCTTAACATCCAGCTTGGAAGGTTAAGATATCAATGTACCTTAATGCCCTAGGTATTCATGTTTTTTTGCCACTATTAAAGATTCATATTGTTTAAATGGCAAAAATCTTGAGGCTAATACAAAAGCCCTTCATACTTTAAAGAGCACCCTAAATGATTAATATGTATATAGGGTTGCTAATTTTGATTCAGTTTTTTTAGTATGGAACACTATAGTCTCTCTTGGCGAACAAAAGCAATATTATGCGAGGAGCGACTCAGATGATGGAAGTGATGCTTCCAACAAGTGCCACATGGTCCAAGGGGATAACCCCCTTGAGGTAAATTCTGAATCCGAGCTTGATGAGGATGTTGACATGTCATATGATGATCTTTCTTCATTTTGTCAACTTCATGAAAAATATGATTTACTCAAAAAGGATAATAAAAGATTGAAAAAGAAATATGATTCCATTTTAGAAGAAAAAGATTCTTTTTAAAATAAATTGGAAAACATTTCTTCAATGAATCTTTGAAAAAGGAGAATATTTTCTTGTTTTCTAAACTAAATGATCTTTGTGAAGGAAATAATTCTTTGAAAAATAAAATTAATTTGGTGAAAAAAGAAAAAGAATTGTTTTAGAAGAAAACACCCTTTGAAAAGAAAATTGTTTCAAAAGAAAAAGAAATATTTCTAAAAAGAAAAAGATTGTTGATTCTCATACTTGTCATGCTCTCCATGCTACCATTGATAAAAATGAGATTCAAATTTGAAAAATAGAATAAATTCTTTGAGCTCAACTTTGAGCAATTGTGCATTTAATCATAATAGATTGGAAATCTTGTTTCAAAAGAAACAAGCTCCACATGTTCATGCACATCACCCACGGCATACATATGCACACCTTGCACATCATGATCACACTCATTCTCATGTACATGTTACAGTGTACAAATGTACACATTGCGGCCGTAAAGACCATTTAGCAAAGTTTTGTTATGATAAGGTAAATTCCACAAATTTTGTTAATAAAAATATTTGGGTTCCTTATGATGCTAACCCCCGTGGACCCAAATGAAAATGGATACCAAAATTCCCACCTCTTGTATTTAATGTAGGTGTGGGCTCTCACATGACGTGAGAGGATAGGTGCCTTGGTGGTGGATGCATATGGGGTTAGATGGACATACAAATTGATGCACTGCTATCAAGAAAATTTGGTGGGAGGACCAGCATGTTTTGGAGACTTAGAGATTAGTGCATATGGTTTGATAACTATCTCTAAACTCTTTTTGTTTACATGCTTTTACATTAATAATTTTTAGCATGTTTTTATGATCATGTTTTAGTTTGTGCTTCATGTTGTGAATACTTGTTTAGATAAAATTTTCATTAAAACATGTGTATATACATGTACAAGGAGTGAGCTACACTTGATTATTATAAGTTTGTGCCTCATTACTCGTTTGTACTCATTACATGTACATGTATAACCTAGTTTTGATGATCCTCTCATTTATACTTGTCTTCCGTATCTTTGTGCATGTTTTGCTTCATGTATATGCTATTTTTTGTCTAAAACTTATAAATATACATGTATACCCTTGAGTCACTTGCCTTCATGCAAATATTATTATGGACTCTTTTGTATTTGGGATATGTATGTATATTGTTAGTTTTGATAGAACATACATATATCTTGAAGTTTGATTTTAATAAAAATAAATAACTGTTTTTAATTTTCATATTTGTTTGATAAAAAGAATTTCATGTTTATTTGAGCTTTATTGATTATTTTCATGAATATGCTTATCACATAACTTTTGTATACTCACATCATTTTTGTTTACTCATGATTTTGTTTCATGAGCACATTTTTAAGCTTTATAGATTTTGAGTGTCAATTTTGTGTATTTGGTATATTTCATGAGGCATACATGATTTGGTTTCATATTTGAAGGATCTTTAATTAGTTTTAAAAAAATACTTTAACTAGTTATTTATTTTTCATTTGGTAGTGTTTTCAATTTTACAACTATTTTCAAATCATATTTTTGAAAACTTCTACCCTTTCAAGGGCGGTTGGATAGGCGATCATGCCTTGTGTGTCTTATTGAAAATCTATTTAAACACATGCATGAATAAGGTGGATAGTTATGAGTTATACACATGAACTTCATGAAATTTTATCTTTATATACTCATATTTGTTTCTATATATATATGTATGCTTCAAAATCTCTAATAATATCAATTTCAATTGGTATTTTCTTTTTCATACATATATATGTTTTGATTGTGCTTAATTTGCAAGATCCTTACTTGTTTAAAAGCACAAATTATGTTTATGCGAATCTTGACTAATTTTTAAATGTTAATTGATATCTTAATGAGCTTATGCATTATTTTCTATTAGTATTTCAATTGATATCAAAATTACTTCATATTTTACCTTTTGGTATTAAAATTTTACAATGTTTCGATTTCAATTGGTATCAAAAATCTACTTTTAGTATCTTAAAAGTTTGTTTATTTACAAGTAGTATCTCAAATTTGTTTTGTTGACTTAAGAGATTTCAAAATTTGTTTTAAAGTGATTTCAAATTTTCTTAATATGTATTGCTTATATGCAAGGGGAGCTTAACATCTCTTCTATATATAGATTCATGTTGAATGTATCTTATATTGAGGAGCTTGACATCTCTTCTTTATGTGGTACACGTGTATAGGAAGAGCTTAATAGCTCCGCTTATGGATTGTATACTATGTTTTATGTGAGTTAGGGTTTTGTCATCCCTTCTCCATGTAATACATGTATGCAGGAGGAGCTAACTTTACGTCTCTCTTCTTCGTGAATGTATATCGCATGTATATCTCCTTATTGTTTGATTTGTTTTTGCCCCTTTGTTGATGAATTGACAAAAAGGGGGAGAAGTATTTGATTTATATATGCATGTTTATTTCATTTCCTTATTTTATACAAAAAGAGAGAGAAGGATTTTGAGAGTTTACATATGCATGCATATATATATTTTGTTTATGCAAAAAGGGGAGAAGAATTTGGTGCATATTTATCCCCATGATGTTTGTTTAGTTTTATGCAATCATTGAATATATTTATGTTTATTGTTATGCATAAATTAAGGGGGAGCTTCTATGAAGCTTATCTTTAATCCATGCATATATAACTCCATGAGTTTTGTTATCATCAAAAAGGGGAGATTACTGGCCCAAAGACCCATCACTCTAGTTTTGATGATGATTAATGAAAGTACACCTAGAGGGGGGTGAATAGGTGTATGGCTAATCTAATGAGAAATGATACGGAATTAAAACATAAGTTGCAACACACTTAGTGTAACCAAAGAGTGTAGCCGAATCCCGGTGAAGGGCTCTGGACTATCTCCTCTAAATTTCTCATGTAAAGCTCTCTTGGTTTAACACAAGTATGGCACACAATCAAACCCAAGCATATATGTATGATATGAACAATATGAAATGATGCAAGACACAATATAATAGAGAGAGTTTAGAGATAGTGGATCAAACGCAAACACCAAGATATTTTCGAGGTTCGAGCACCCAGCTCTACGTCCCCGCCTTCACACAGAAGGATTTTCACTAAATCGTCCCCACAGGACTTCCCACATAGGGAATCTCCACTGAGGATTTGGGCAAATACAACTTGGGAGTACACAACTCCTCTCTCAACAAATACAACCTCTCACTAGAGGCAAGGCTCAAAGCCAACTCAATATCAACCTCACAATTGAGGGATAGGCACAAAGCCAAACCACCATAATCGCCTCACACATGAGGGATAAGGCACAAAGTCACCACTCTAACAATCACCTCTTCGCTAAGAAGGATATCAACACAATCACCTATCACTAGAGGGATATCACAAAGAAAGGAGGGTTTACAACACTTGGTGGTATCAACAACCACAAACTAATTTTTTCACAAATAGGTCCTATAGATAGGATAGATAAATAAGCTAAAGTGTGAGAAAATAAAGTGTTTGGAAATGAAAACAACAAGAAAAATACTTGAAAAATCACAAAATAGATGTTGAAATAAATATCAAAAACCAATTCCCAAATACTCTATTTTCTTTGATTTTTCCAACACTTTAAAACAAATGAAGATTGATCTTTTAAACCCAAAAACTCTTTTAAGACTTGTTTTAACTTAGGAAGATGAGAATTTTTGCTCTTGGAAAACTTATTTAAAAACAGCTCAAGAATGGGGTATATATAGCCCCATAAAATTCTGCCCGTTGGCAGTCTGGCAAAGGACAGTTTTGCCCTTTCGGTCGACCGGGCGGTCGATCGACCAATGGTCATATTTATGACCATTGAGCCACCGGTCGACCGGCCGGTCGACCGGAAACTAGAAACAGAGAGCAGAGCTCTCTGCCGGTCGACCGGGGCCATTTCCAGAGAGCAGAAGCTCTCTAGCGGTCAACTGACCCAGTCGACCGGCCTCCCAGCCTGGGCTATGTGCACGTCTTGTGCACGACCGTTTGACCGACTTCTGCCTCGGTCGACCGGTCCGGTCGACTGGCAGACAGCCAGGTCCAACACTTTAGGGATTGAAAACTTGTCTTTTTACCTTTGATTAAATCCCATAAAATATACATAAATTTCACAAAATATGTTCTTATTATATCTTTGAAATACAAAATATGTGTGACAAAAATTCAACACATATTTTAAATAATTTGAACCATTTTTGTGTTTTAGAAAATTTGCCTTAACCCAAAATCCGTATTTTCCAAAACTTAGATTTTTGAAATAGAAATCCGATTTTTCAAAACACATGTAAATACAAAAACATGATATTGAAACAACTTTTAAGCATGTTGTATATGGATAGAATCCAATATACATGAAAGATATTATATCTATGTTTTTGACATGAAATCCAAAAATAAGTTTTGTTTAAATACAAAACTCTAACTCATGAAATAGACTTTCAAAGTAAGTTTTTCTAACTAGATGAAGTATAGATGTATATAGATGAAATCTAATATACATTAAAACTTGTAAACTTATTTTGATTCTATCTATTTATGAAAACCATATATTTGAACTAGAAATCCAAAATCGGTTAAACTAAAAACAAAACTTGATACTTTAAACTTGTGTGTGTATTGAACTTGAGCATGTCAACACTATCTAATCTTTAACACAAGAAATAAACCATAAACTAAACAAACCGAGGTCTTCTTGTAAAACTCTATCTCCAAGTCGACTCGATCCAAAACTGATCCTAATGAGTTTGACTCCATCCGAGTACTAGATGCGATCTTGACACTCGAGCTCTTGAATCAACATGTGAAAGCTCCAAAACACCTTTGTTGAAACTAATCACCTACTAATATTTTGATCAAATATCTGAAACTAAATATCACAAGATTATTAGTAAACTATAACTACATAAGTTAATTATCATCAAAACTAGAGTGAAGGGCTTCTGGGCCAACAATTAACTCATGTAGTTATAGTACAAATGATCTTGTGTTTATTTAGTCTCAGATATTTGATCAAGATCTTAGTAGGTATTTAGCTTCAACAAAGAATGTGAAGTCAAGTTTTGGAGCTAGCACATGTTGATTCAAGAGCTCACGCATCAAGATCGCATCAAGTACTCAGGAGGAGTCTAGCTCATTGGATCAAGGTTTGGACCAAGTCAAGAAGGAGAAGAAGATTTTCAAGAGAAGATTTTTAAGAAGACTTGTGTCATGATTGTAAGTGTCAAGATTTGTTTTTAAATGAAATGTAAAGGATAGGTTAGTTGGTGGATTGCTCAAGTTTATATACACTCACACTCAAGACTTATATGTGTTTTCATAAGAGAGTTTTTTGTTTTAGAAAATACCGGTTTGATTTTTAAGCTTCAAAATATACTTGTGTTTTATCAAAACTTATTTTAGAGCTCATTATCAAAACATAGATATTTCATCATATATGTGTAGTGGATCATATCCATACACACTAAACTTCAAAAGTGTTTAAAATATCTTGTTTTGTATTTGGAGAAGTTTTGAAAAAATTAATTTTTAAAAATACAGATTTTTGTTTAGCCAAAATTTCTATATTGCAAAAATAGTTCAAAATGTTTGTAATGTGTTTTGATTTTTAATCAAACATGTTTGTATATCAAAGTATATTAATGAACTTATTTTTGTAGAATTTATGAGAATTTATAGGATTTTATTGAAGGTAAAAAGACTAAGTTTCGATCCCTTTACATTTGCTTACCAGGCTGTCTGACGGTCGACGGACCGGTCGACCGAGCCAGAAGTCGGTCGACCGATGTGCACAAATGTGCACAGCCAAGGGCCGTTCGACCGCAGGTCGACCGCCAGAAAGCTTCTGCTCTCTGTAAATGGCCCCGTCGACCGAGTGGTCGACCGATAGGTCAAAGCCCAGTTTTCGGTCGACCGTCCGGTCGACCGCTTTTCCCAACGGTCGAAAATCCGACCGTTGGCAGTCGACCGGGCGATCTACCGACATCAGGGTTTCCTACTGAGTTGGACCCCAACGACTATATTTTTTTGGCCTATAATTGGGGCTGTTTTAGGCTGTTTGATATAAGATTTGAAGTGGGTTTTCAAGCTAGTTTTTCCCACCTTTCTAAGTGTTTATCTCCACTTGTTTTAGGAACAAATACTTCCATATCAAAAGGAGAGTTTTCAAGAGTGTTTTCTAAAAGAGATTTTTTGAGTTTTTCACCACAACTCTATTCTAGTTTTTCTCACACATACTTGAGCTTTCCATTCCTATATCAATCCTATAGGGGAGTTGTTGTGAGAGTGTTTTAGGTGATCAAAGTATTTAGATCACCAAAGTGTTCATCTTTGTATTTGAGGAGGGGAACTTGCGGGTTCGTATTGTTTCGAGTTCTTGTGGGAGCTCGGTGTAGAGGTGCGACCTCGGCAAGCTAGTGTGCTTGCGTGTGTTGTTCTTGTGGGAACAAGAGAGGGACTAATGAGTCCAAGAGTTCTAGTGTGAACTCCTTGTCGGTGTTGCGGCACCGAGTGATTCGGTGGGATCAATTCTAGTGGAAATCCTTCATAGTGTTGAAGGCGCGGACGTAAAGCAAGGTGCTCGAGCCTCGAAACAAATCTCCCATTTTTTCGATTGCTCTCTCTATCTCTCACTTGTGTTTATATCTTGCATACTAACATTGCTTATCTCTTTATATGCTTGATATATCTTGTGCTTATTGTTATATGTTTTGGTTTGTTTGCTTACACTTGTATTCAACCAAGAGAGCCGTAGCGGCACCTCAACTTTTATCTAGAGGAACTTGAGAAAATAGTCCAGAGCCTTTCACGGGAAATTCTGCTACACTCTTGTGTTATACTTAGTGTGTTTAGCTTAATAGTTTTTAGTTTGCATAAATAGTTTTAATTTCGCATTAATTTATCATTAGATTTGCTAGTCACCTATTCACCCCCTCTAGGTGATTTCACTTTCCCACTAACAACTTCATATTACCAACCAAACACCGTAAACTTACATGCATGTAACTCATTACAACTGTAAAAAAATTTATGAATTACGACTTACAAATTATGGCCAATTACGACAACCAAACAGACCCTGTGTATCTGCCAGGTTCTTGTAATTCAGCCCAATATGATATTACCTATACTTGACAAGACATCCTGCCCTATGGATGGGGGTGGCGGAGGATCCTCCCTAAAATGTTCATGTCCTATATAACATATTTTCTTTGATTTGTACAACCATTCAGATACCGTATTGTCCACACAACTTGAACAAGCAAGATAATCGGATATACTCCAACCGGACATGATAGAGTAAGTAGGAAGTCATTGATCGTCCACATAATATTTGCTCGCATCTGAAAGTATTATTTTGTGGATGCATCCCAAATTGATATCCTTGGATCCTACAATATATTCAACTCCTCTATTAATGGTTGCAAGTAAATATTGATGTTGTGTTTTGGACCTGTAAAACCCTCAATAAGCAGTAACATCATCATATAAAACCGTTGCATGCAAATTCACAGAGGCATGTTATAAACCATTAAAATGAAGGGCCATGTACTGTAATTTATATTTATGTTTCCAAATGGATTGAACCCGTCGGTAGCCAATCCTAGCCTGATATTACATGGCTCTAATGAGTACTCTATATGCTTCTTGTCAAAATCTTTTTATGCATCTGAATCGATAGGGCCTTAGGATCCCATCGTCATGATGCTCCTCCACATGCCAGTTCATGTCCTTTGCGATGATCTCTACCGCATAGAGGTTTTTGAGCCTTATAATCAATGAAAAATGCTTTAGAACTTTTTAGATACTTTTTTCTTCGTTTCTCCAACGAAGAAGCGTCGCTAGGTTTCCATCTAGACTCATTACACACCTTGCAAGTATCCAAATTTTGTCTTGCTTCCAAAATAGTATGCAATCATTTTGGCATGCATCAATCTTCTTGTAATCACAACCCAATGCTTTAATAAGATTCTTAGTCTCGTAGAATGAGTCTGGTATGTTTTTGTCCGAGAATGCATTCTTCAGTAAATGTACGATCTCTCCAAATGTGACGCCGCTCATCTTACTCCTTGATTTGATGAGGTACAACTCTATTATGAACGATAGTCTAGAATAATTCTTGCATCTTGGATATAATGGAGTCTGTAATTCTTTAACTTTCTCGCAAAAGTCATTGGTCTCCGAGGAAAGAGAATCAGTTGGGTCATCACCGTTCGGATCACTGCAACCTCGTCGATCGGATTATGTAAAAGTAAACTTAAAAGACCATGACAGTCGACGCCACCATAATCGAAACCATCACCAGGACCCTGGTCATCACTGCCATTTCTATTTGGTGGGAGATGTTGTCGTGATTCGTTATGCAAATGCCACTGCTCAAGACAAGCGTAATCTTGATACCACCCCTTAGTTAGTAAATAGAACGTCACATTGTCCTTGTCAAGCATTTTTTATTCTTACAATCTCTATACAGACAACTTATTTTATTATTAATGGCAGAATGACCAAAGCCAATTTTACAAACTCTTCACATCCATATCTGTATTTCACATTTGCTTTCTCCAAGTGCACCCAACTCCTGTCCCACTTCATTGTTTACTGTAGGATAGACACTGTTACACAACAGTAAATACGTTAGTTAGTTGTATGTTGTGATTAGGGTTAGATTTAGGTTAGGATTATTGTTTAGAGTTTCGATTAGAGTTCAGGATTTATGGAATGTCACGTTAAGGGTTCAATTAAGGGTGATGGTCCTATCATTTTCAGAATTACATTGTATAGTTGGAGATATATACATATTTTGTGTATTTCGACTAAATTTCAGCAACACCTTTCCCGTGTTCTGTAGGTCCACGTAGGGTAGTTGTGGCCCAGAGAACAAAGAAAGATACTACTAAAATATTAGTCAAAATACACACAACACATATACAGTGTCCAACTTTGCAATGCAATCCTAAACTTGTCCAAATAGACAATCTAACATCCACCGTACATTACTTGTAATAACCACTAACAATATAAATTAACTATTGATTTGAACAAAAGATCTATGAAGACCACATGTTCAACACTTATGAGTTGTTTGTATCAGAGAGAAGTTATAAGACAGGTAATGAACATTGTTTGTTGAATGAGAATCTAAAGTTTATTGGGTTAAATAATTAATTTAGATTTGTGTAAGAATACTTGTGAAATTATGATCTTTGTTTGATTTACATTTGTGTAGGTCCGTGTTTGTGTCTCATGCCCCGTGTCCGTTTTCGTGACTGTGTTCGTGTAATGTGTCCAGTATCTGTGTTCGTGTCCATACTGAAATCACCTAGAGGGGGGTGAATAGGTGATAATGCTAATCAATGCACAAATTTAAATGATATGATGCAACGATCACCCGAAATAAGATTAGAAGCCGAATACCCCGTGAAGGGCTCTGAACTCCTTCCTCGTGATTCCTCTAGATAAGAGTTTGAGGTGCGTAATGCAATCTTGTTGTGTGAGTATTGATCGACAATATAGTAATGAATAGAAAGCAAGTAAATAACACAAATAAACCAATCGCAAACACTGAGATTTATTTCGAGGTTCGAGGACCCATCTCTACGTCCCCGCCTTCACCCAGAAGGATTTACGAACCACTATAACTTTCACAAAGAATTACAAGCACAAGGGAGCACCCAACTCTTTTATCACACTCCTCTAGTCCAAAGGTAGTGGAGCCACAAATATAAGAATATCTTGGTGACCAAAAGACCACAACCCTCTTTTGAAAAACTTTTTCCTTACAAAACCCTAGAGAATAATGTATAAGATTGAAGCTCAAGTTTTGTAAGTGAAAAAGAAAATAAAATTGAATAGAGTTTTGAATCAAAAATTTCAGTGAAAAGAGAAAATTTTGAGCTCAAAAACTGAGAGCAAAAACTTCTTTTGAAAGACTTAAACTTGATTTCTTTTGCAAAGGATTGTTGTAATCACCTCAACTCTAAACATCCCTATTTATAGGATAAAGGTAGGGATTAAGAGGTAAACTGTTATAATGAATAATTAGGAAAGATTAGACCCAAATCCAGCCCTAAAAATCGTTTGGAGAAGAAAAGCACGTTTTAAAACGTGTTTAAAAAACTAGCCGTTTGGGCTGAAATTAAGCTCATGGTCGACCGGCCGGTCGATCGGTTTTCAAAATATTTGACCGTTGCCAGCCCCCGGTCAACCGTCCCAAACAGAGACTAACATGCTTTCAGTCGGCCGAAGCTCGGTCGACCGACATGGGGTCCGGTCGACCGCCCAGTCAACCGGGTAACGTGCACACATGCACACACCCAAATGGTCAGAAGCGCGGTCGACTGCCCGGTCGACCGTTCTGACCTGAAACAGAGCCGGTCGACCGTCCGGTCGACCGCAACAGGCCAAAACAGTTTCTTTGAAAAATGTTTTGAAGATCTTAATAATTTTCAAATTAATTTTGATCAAGACTTGGTATACTATATAATATAGAGTTTGTAAGTATTAGAATATATTTATAAAAATATTTTATATATAGGAGAAATATCTTTAGAAAAATCATGCGCAAGATCTTGTGTGTGGGGAATATTGAGCTTCAACACTATACACTATCTTTTAACAAACTAAAATTATAAAAACTAAAAAGGAAGTCTCTAAGCCGCGTTACACCAAGCTAGAGCCTTCTCTCCTATGAAAACGTTCTCTTGCGCCATTTACCTTTTAGCATCATAATCCTTGCAATATGCTTAAAAGGCCATCATGTCTAGTACAAACCTGAAACTCATTCTAAACAACTTATTAGTACCAAATAGCTTCTATGTGTTTTGTTATCATCAAAACTTAAACAAATAGAGAGTGTAACCTTTTGGGTCAACAATCTCCCCCTTTTTGATGATGACAAAACATATAGGTTATAACACATGATATAAAAAAGGAGGTAAAAACTCCCCCTCAAATAATGCTATATTAAACAAGTATAAAACAACTTATTATGAGAGTATTTTTGAATTTTTGAAAATATCATAAAACAACAAACAAATTTGAAAATATTATAAAATAACAAACCAAACAACAAAACCATCAAAACATTCTCCCCCTTTTTGTCATACATCAAAAAGGGATATGTTAGCAAGAAAACTTCCTTCTTCAACAATACAAACATTTAGTTTACCACATATAAAAGAAAATGTATTAAAGTCAAGTGGTTTTGTGAAAATATCGGCAAGTTGCAAATCGGAAGAAACATAATCAATCTCATATCACCTTTCTCAAAATGATCTCTAAGGAAGTGATATCTAATCTCAATGTGTTTGGTCTTACTATGTTGATTTGTATTCTTAGTCATATGAATAGTACTAGTATTATCACAAAATATTTTTATATGATCATAATGTAAATCATAATCAAGGAGAGTATGTTTCATCCAAAGGACCTGAGCACAACAAGCCCCCGCCGCAACATACTCCGCCTCGGCGGTTGAGAGGACTACCGAATTTTGTTTCTTGGAAGACCATGAAACAAGACAATTACCAAGAAATTGACATATTCCACTAGTACTCTTCCTATCCACTCTACAACCCGCATAGTCGGCATCCGAAAAACTCGTCATTGAGAATTCTCCAATTTTTGGATACCAAAGACCCATTCCAATAGTGCCCTTAATATAACGAATAATGCTTTTTACCGCAATTAAATGAGATTCTTTGGGACACGATTGGAATCTAGCACAAAGACACACACTAAACATAATATCCGGTCTACTAGCCGTTAAATATAACAAGCTACCAATCATGCTTCTATACAATTTTATATCAACACACTTACCTTGGTCATCCTTATCAAGCTTGGTGGTGGTGGCCATGGGAGTGTTGCAAATTTTTGAGTCTTCAAGCCCAAATTTCTTGATGAGTTCCTTGGAGTACTTGGCTTGACATATGAAAATCCTATCACACATTTGCTTGATTTGGAGTCCAAGAAAATAGTTCAATTCACCCATTAATGACATCTCGAATTCACGTTGCATGCATTGTTCAAACTCCTTGCAAAGTAACTCATTAGTAAACCAAAGATTATATCATCAACATATATTTGAAGTATAAGAATGCCACTATCAACATGTTTAGTAAATAATGTGGTGTCTACTTTGCCTTTAGCAAAATCATTTGAAAGAAGAAAACTAGAAAGCCTTTCATACCAAGCTCTTGGAGCTTGTTTTAAACCATACAATGCTTTATCAAGTTTGAAAACAAAATGTGGATGTACATGGTCCACAAAACCGGGAGGTTGTTCAACCTAAACTTCCTCATCAATAAAACCATTTAAAAATGCACTTTTTACATCCATTTAAAAAAGTTTAAAATTTTAAAAGATGCATAAGCTAGTGTAATCCGTATGGCTTCAAGCCGTGCTACGGGTGCAAAGGTCTCCTCAAAGTCGATTCCTTCAACTTGAGGGTAACCTTGGGCCACTAACCTAGCCTTATTCTTAATAACATTTCCTAACTCATCCAACTTGTTCCTAAAAATTCACTTAGTACCAATTATTGGTCTATCATGGGGTCTAGGAATAAGGTGCCAAACTTGGTTGCACTCAAATTGATTGAGCTCTTTTTGCATAGCTAGCAACCAATATGAGTCACCTCAACTTCGAGGTATTTTTGGGTTCAAAATGAGATATGAATGCAAAATTTCCACATAAATCATGGAGTTTGGAGCGAGTAGTTACCCCCTTTGATACATCACCTATGATGAGATCTTTGGGATGATTTGAGGCGTATCTCCAATCTTTAGGAAGTGGTTGTGATTGTTCCACTTCATCCTTTTGAACTTCACCAATACGTTCTTGCTTGTCATCTTGGATGGGTGAGTCCTTCAAGGAAATTTTCTCCATATCCTCACCTAATGAGTCAATCTCTACAACATTCTCAACAATATCATTAGATTCTTCAAATTTAACATTCATAGATTCTTCAATAGTATGAGATGATTTATTGAACACTCTATATGCTTTGCTAGTACTAGAATAGCCAACAAAGATTGCTTCATAAGCCTTAGCATCAAATTACCCAAATTATCTTTAGTGTTCAAAACAAAACACTTGTGTCCAAAAACTTTAAAGTATGAAACATTTGGTTTTCTTAAATGATAAATTTCAAAAGAGGTTTTGAAAGTATTTTTACACAAATAAATACAGTTCGATATGTAGCATGCGGTGTTTACAGTCTCGGCCCATAAGTATTGAGGGAGCCCATATTCACTTATCATAGTCCTAGCCATTTCTTGAAGAGTTCTATTCTTTCTTTCAACTACTCCATTTTGTTGTAGAGTTCTAGGACATGACATTTCATGCTTAATTTCTTTTTCATCACAATAAGTCTTGAAGAGTTGGTTAACAAACTCATCACCTCTATCACTTCTTATCCATAAAATCAAAAATCCTTTTTCTTTTTCAACCCCTTTGGAAAAATCTTAAAATGCGAAAAAGTTTGATCTTTATGCTCCAAAAAGAAAACTCAAGTGAAACGAGAAAAATCATCAACTAAAACAAAAACATATCTATTTTCATTTAAGCTTTTAGGTTTAGTTGGTCCAAAAAGATCCATGTGAATCAATTCTAAAGGCCTAGATGACATGATATCTTTGATTGGTTTGAAAGAAGACTTGGTTTGTTTCCCAAGTTGGCACGCACCACAAATGCGGTCTTTCTCAAACTTCAAATAAGGAATACTCTTCACCAATTTCTTAGAATTTATTCTAGCAAGGTGATCAAAAGATGCATGTCCTAATCTTCTATGCCATAACCATGAAATCTCATCAAAAGCATTTAAACATTTAGTAGAGCAATCCAAATTAAGCATGTCAATAATATAGACATTATTTTCACGAAATCTAGTGAGAATACAATCATTAGTTTTACAATCAAAAATTTTGCAAGAAGATTCATCAAACACAACTTTAAGACCACGATCACATAGTTGACTAATACTAAGCAAGTTATGTTTAAGCCCATCAACAAGAACTACATTTTCAATTAAGGAGATGCACCAATCTTAATGTTACCTATACCGATGATGATGCCCTTGGAGTCATCTCCGAAGGTGACGGTGCCACCTTCAACGTACCTTGATAGGGTTGTGAAATTGTTGATGTCCCAAGTCATATGCCTTGAACAACCACTATCAGGTACCACCGCTCCTTACCCTTTGGAACCTTGGTGTGTACCTACATCAAATAAGTTAAGACTTGATTTTGGTACCCATATTTTCTTGGGTCCTAATGAGTTAGTGTTTCAAACCCAAACAAGATTTTTGTACTATTTATATGATCATAGCAAATTTAGCTAAATGACCATTCCGGCCACAATAAGTACATTTATAAATTCTTCCATATTTAAAAGCATAATGAGCATGTGGTTTACGAATATGTGAATTATGAGCATGGGTAGTTTTAGCATGATTGACATGTGAAGTGTTTACATGATGAACATGTGAAGTTTTGGCATGAGATATTTTATCATTTTTAGCATGTGGAGTTACATATGCCTTTTTGAAAATATTTCTTCTAATTTAGTAGTGTTAAAAGCACATTCTTTTAAAACATTTCCCAAATCATTGATTTTAGTTTTTAACATGAAAAATTCATTTTCATCAATTTTAGGATATTTAGCTTTACAAGCAACTCTATAGGCATCAAAATCTCTTTGTGTTGAATTAAGATTAGAAGATAGTTCATCCTTTTCTTTTGAAGAAATGGCAAGTTGATTTTTAAGCATTTCAATTTCCTTTTTCAATTTTGAACACTCTACCCTTTTATCATCAAAACTTTCTGAGAGTTCAACGAAAGCATGTACTAACATTTCTCTCCTTATTTCACTTTCATCATCAAGTAGTTGGGTAGTTACCTTAGGTGTGTTTGCCATGAAACACACATTTGCCGTTTCTACTTCATCTTCGGATTCACTTTCCGAATCCCAAGTGGCTTTGTATACCTTCTTATCAACCGACCTCTTTTGCTTCAAGGAGGAGAACATCTTTTTCTTGAAATCTGGACAATCGGCCATGATGTGTCCGGGTTTCCGACAGTTGTAGCATATGATCCTTTTCTCCTCCTTCCTTCCCTGCCCATCGCCTTCTATAGTTGAGCTTATTCTTGCGGTACATTCTCTTTACATTTCTCATAAGGAGAGATAGCTCTTCATCATCTTCTTCATCTTCTTCATCATCGTTGTTAGAGGAGGAAGACTTGAAAGTTATTGACTTTTTCTTTTGAGGTACCGCATCTTCTCTAGCCTTCTCCATCTCATGAGTCTTAAGGTTTCCAATAAGACTTATGAGCTCCATCTCGTCTTTTTCATTCAACTCCTTCAAGGTGGTAGCTTTGATTCCCCATGACGAAGGAAAGCACGAATCACCTTACGCACCTTTTGGTCGTTGCTTATTTCATCACCTAGAGAAGAAAGAGCGTTAGTAATCTTAGTAAACTTGGTAATCATATTATCAATAGATTCATCTTCTAGCATTTTAAAACTTTCATATTGGGAACGCAAGAGATCTATTTTAGCTCTCTTGACTTGTGATGTTCCCTCGTGAGTGACCACTAAGTGTTGCCAAATCTCATAGGCGGATTTGTAATGGATAACCCGTGTTAAGTCATCCTCATTCAAAGCTAAGAGTAGGGCATTTTGAGCCTTTGAATTAGCATCAAATTCCTTGAAGGTAAGTTCGGACCAAGTGTCCTCCTCACTTTCGGGTCTAATAAAAGGCTTGGTCAAAGACTTAGCAACTAGACTACCTAGTGATTGTAGAAAAATGGTTATCCTAACTTTCCATATGGAAAAGTTGAGTCCATCAAATTTGGGAGGGGTCTTAATGTTATCGGCCATCTTTACTAGTGTTTGAATGAAGATATGGAAATGGTGATTAGTAAATTTTAGGATCTTTCTAAGGATGTGAAGCCAAAAACTAGAGTCCTAACTCTGATACCAATTGAAATCACCTAGAGGGGGGTGAATAGGTGATAATGCTAATTAATGCACAAATTTAAAATGATATGATGCAACGATCACCCGAAACAAGATTAGAAGCCGAATACCCCGTGAAGGGCTCTGAACTCCTTCCTCATGATTCCTCTAGATAAGAATTTGAGGTGCGTAATGCAATCTTGTTGTGTGAGTATTGATCGACAATATAGTAATGAATAGAAAGCAAGTAAATAACATAAATAAACCAATCACAAACACTGAAATTTGTTTCGAGGTTCGAGCACCCAGCTCTACATCCCCGCCTTCACCCAGAAGGATTTACGAACCACTGTAACTTTCACAAAGAATTACAAGCACAAGGGAGCACCCAACTCCTCTATCACACTCCTCTAGTCCAGAGGTAGTGGAGCCACAAATACAAGAATGTCTTGGTGATCAAATGACCACAAACCCTCTTTTGAAAAACTTTTTCCCTTACAAAATCCCTAGAGAATAATGTATAGGATTGAATCTCAAGTTTTGTAAGTGAAAAGGAAAATAAAATTGAAGAGAGTTTTGAATCAAAAACTTCAGTGAAAAGAGAGAATTTTGAGCACAAAAACTGAGAGCAAAAACTTCTTTTTAAAGACTTAAACTTGATTTCTTTTGTAAAGGATTGTTGTAATCACCTCAACCCTAAACATCTCTATTTATAGGATAAAGGTAGGGATTAAGAGGTAAACTGTTATAATGAATAATTAGGAAAGATTAGACCCAAATCCAGCCCTAAAAATCGTTTGGAGAAGAAAAGCACGTTTTAAAAATGTGTTTAAAAAACTAGCCGTTTGGGCTGAAAATTAAGCTCACGGTCGACCGGCCGGTCGACCGGTTTTAAAATATTGACCGTTCCAGCCCACGGTCCGACCGCCCGGTCGACCGTCCCAAACAGAGACTAACATGCTTTCAGTCGGCCGAAGCTCGGTCGACCGACATGGGGTCGGGCGACCACCCCCGGTCGACGGGTAACGTGCACACATGCACACACCAAACGGTCAGAAGCACGGCGACCGCCCCGGTCGACCGTTCTGACCTGAAACAGAGCAGGTCGAACGTCGGTCAACCGCAACAGGCTAAAATAGTTTCTTTGAAAAATGTTTGAAGATCTTAATAATTTCAAATAATTTTGATCAAGACTTGGTATACTATATATATAGAGTTTGTAAGTATTAGAATATGTTTATAAAAAATTTATATATAGGAGAAATATCTTTAGAAAAAATCATGTGCAAGATCTTGTGTGTGGGAAATATGAGCTTCAAACTATACACTATCCTTTAACAAACTAAAAAATTATAAAAACTAAAAAAGGAAGTCTCTGAGCCGCGTTACACCAAGCTAGAGCCTTCTCTCCTATGAAAACGTCCTCTTGCGCCATTTGCCTTTTAGCATCATAATCTTGCAATATGCTTAAAAGGCCATCATGTCTAGTACAAACCTGAAACCATTCTAAACAACTTATTAGTACAAATAGCTTCTATGTGTTTGTTATCATCAAAACTTAAACAAATAGAGAGTGTAACCTTTTGGGGCAACAATCTCCCCCTTTTGATGATGACAAAACATATAGGCTATAACACATGATATAAAAAGGGAGGTAAAAACTCCCCCTCAAATAATGCTATATTAACAAGTATAAAAACAAATTATTATGAGAGTATTTTGAATTTTGAAAATATCATAAAACAACAAAACAAATTTGAAAATATCATAAAACACACAAACCAAACAACAAAACCATCAAAACATTCTCCCCCTTTTGTCATACATCAAAAGGGATATCTTAGCAAGAAAACTTCCTTATTCAACAATAAAAACATTTAGTTCACCACATATAAAAGAAAATCTATTAAAGTCAAGTGGTTAGTGAAAATATCGACAAGTTGTAAATCGGAAGAAACATAATCAATCTCAATATCACCTTTCTCAAAATGATCTCTAAGGAAGTGATATTTAATCTCAATGTGGCTTGGTCTCACTATGTTGATTTAGATTCTTAGTAATCATAATAGTACTAGTATTATCACAAAATATTTTTATATGATCATAATGCAAATCATTATCAAGGAGAGTATGTTTCATCCAAAGGACTTGAGCACAAACAAGCCCCGCCGCAACATACTCCGCCTCGGCTGTTGAGAGGGGCTACCGAATTTGGTTTCTTGGAAGACCATGAAACAAGACATTACCAAGAAATTGACATGTTTTACTAGTACTCTTCCTATCCACTATAACCCGCATAGTCGGCATCCGAAAAAACTTCACCTTAGGATCTCGGCTTAGAATCTGTAGCTCAACTATCCACTGGAATGCACACCACACATGCCTTCCCAATACTTCACCTTAGGAGAACTTCCATACATGCCGATCACCGAACGTGGCTCCTACTCCGCAACTCCGCAACTTCACGACTCACGAAGAACTCATCATAAGTCAACACTGACTCCAACTGATTAGCTCTATCTAGTCTACATGTCTTCAGCGGACGGTCCAACCAAGTCTGCGTAGAGCACACCGAACACCATCATCGGTTTCAACTGGATGCACATCACTCCATATGTAAGCTCAACATTTATCATCAGAAGATTAATCTGTTCATCGAGATCACAACACCTCACCTCTACGTGAAGTCCTACTGGCCACAACCACTTTACCTCTATGTGAAGTCTCTCCACCTCTACATGAAGCTCCAATCGGCCACTCGAGAACCCAAGCAGCTTCATACGGGTTGCATCATCAAATGGCTGCGCCTTTACGGCTGCCTACGTACCTGTCCAAAGGATCAAGCCAACCGTAGTCCATTAAAATGAGCTTCATCAAGCTCAAGCACTTGTACCTGAATCTGCAGCAGAGAACCTGTCTAGCTGAGTCATATGAACCTCTCACGACCATCGTGGAGAACAACAGCCTTTCAACTTGAACTTGTCGCGATCACAAGCTTGAGATTCATGCTTCTTTAACCACAAGCGGGGTTTTACCTGGTTCCAATGGTTGCAAACAACTCGACATCCTCTACAATGTCTTCAAACTGTTCAGCATCAACCCTGGCTACATGATCTCCACCCGGTGTCACATCCGGTGAAGTTTCTCTAATGCCGAACCGGAGATAGTGGAGTAACATCAACTTTCACCGCTGCGATACTTCCTTGGTCTCCATCCTCTCCACCTGCTGAGAGACGGTGGACTAATACTGAAGTCTCTCCAAATGTGACATGCCTACTCACCACGATCTTCTTATTTCGGGGTCCCACAAACCTGTAGCCATTCTTTTGACACCCAAAAACACAAACTTCTTTGCTCGCGGATTCACCTTGCGATTCTTGGCACTGAAGTAGGTCGGACTTTCAAATTCCCGCAGTAAAACTATGATCATGAGCAGCTTTTCCAGACCAAATTTCTAATGGAGCTCTACTCCTATCGCAGTCGATCTATTCATGAGATGGCTAGCATACACAATCGCTTCAGGCCAAAACGATTTGTCTAATCCTGCATAGAAAACAACCACCGAACCTTCTCCAGCAAGGAACGATTTACCTCCTTAGCCAACCCATTTATACTTGTTGTGAAGTGAGTAGCAATACGAGTGTTCTGGCTAAATTGTAGGAATTGGTACATGTCTCTTTCAACATTACCAATCTGCAGCTCCTTGATCTTCCTACCAATCTGCTTCTCCATTCTTTCTCTCCATTCACCAACATATCTAGGGCTTCACCCTTTGTCTCATGGGATATATCCAATAATGCTAGATAAACTATCAACAAAAGAGACAAAGTACTGTGACCTCCAAGTGATGCAGTCTTAGCAGGTCCCCAAACGCTTACGTGAACACAATCAAGGAAAACCTTCTGAGTGGTGAGTACTATGGTGCTGAATTTCAGCTTTTCTTGTCCCGAACGCTGTGTTCACTTCCAAGTTGCAGGTAGCAGCACCTTCCAACGATTCCTTCTTTGCAGGAGCTTGCAAAGACCTTTCACCTCCATGTCCGACCTTTACCTGCCAGACCTCCGTGCAATCATCATCTGAAGAACTAGAAGTCTCCACCTGATCTGTCACCGTACTACCCTTCAAGTAGTAGAGATTGTCCCGGCGGACGCCCTTCATCACCACCATCGAGCCTTTGATCATCTTGAGAACACCATCTCGAACAGATATCACCAGACCCAATGCTTCCAAAGCGCCAACAGAGATAAGACTCCTTTTGAGTTGAGGTACATACCTCACCTCCTTCAATTCTCGTACTATCCCATCATCCATCTTGATACGGACTGTATCCATCCCTTCTATATTACACGGTTGGTATCCCCCATGACGTGTAACATCCATCCAGCTTCTCAAAGCTAAAAAATTCAGGCCCTGTTCGGGCACACATGATAGGTAGCTCCGCTATCCAAAATCACTCAGTATTATCTGAGTTTACAAACAGTAAGGTAGTAGTAACAGAGAGAGAGAATACCGATGAGTCCGAGTCTGATCATCTGCTGTGAGGTACTGCCTTGAGTAATGACCACCTTTGCAAGATTTACCTTAGTCTTAGACTCACCTTCTTACCTTGGCCTTCGGGCATTCAGCTTTCCAGTGTCCTATTTCCTTGCACAAGGCACAATGATTGTTCTTCAGATTTCTGAAGCCTGATTCTGGACTTTGATCTCCCCGATCATCTCTTCTCTTCCCATTGAAACTTCTGCCTCTTACTCATCTGTAAGAAGCGTATGGCGATTCAAGGTTCATTGACGGAGTATCCTCGTTGCATCTGAAACCCATAGAGCTGCAATCGCGATTCTACGCTCTTCGTCAGATATTCTTCTCCAGGATCTCCCACAGCTGCCTCACAGATGTCTCATGCAACACCTGATACTTGATGCTGTGTCAGACAAGACCTGATCAAGCCACACGCCCGAACGATTCATCTTGTCCCAATCTTCTTCCATCGTTGATGTGCGCTTCTTCTCCAACGTAGAGTGTCTTCGAGGTTGATGCCGTCAGCGCATCCATAACCTCACACCTTACATATCAAAGTTGTTCGTCCCATGAAACTTCACCACATCAATCCTTGGATGTGGATACATGGATTTCACCGATTACTTTCTCCAGCCATCTTCTCAACTGATTCCTCAAGCCAATGTGAAAACAAACGGAGTTAGATAAAAATAAACTAGATAAAGACAGGATCTTACCTCCACACGAAACCCTCGAAGAGTTCCGAAGTAATCTACTCCACCAACTTGATTCTCGAGCAATCTACACGCTGTTTTTGAGATCGACACACGATCCCACAAACAGTCCCAACGCCGCTCCGAGATCGACATACGATCTCCGCCAAACAGCTACTGATGCCCTTGAATCAACAGATGATCCCACATCGAACTTGGGATGCTCTGATACCACTTGTTGTTGCCCCTGACACCACTCGTTTGTGCGCAGCGATTCGCGAAAGAAGAGACACAACAACCACCACTTGATCTTGAGGAATCTGCCCTCCTGGCGGAGACTAGATTCAGCCAGAGAAACAATCAACGTAGCAGGAACAACTACC
>JAVJIF010021122.1:0-102697 GCA_038442645.1 Agave tequilana
TTCCTCTAACACATACCACACACCTAACACAATCTGATAAACTGTGAATAAGCGCGCTCTTTTCACCTAGTATTTGGTTTGTGAAAGTAAACATAATTTAGTATCCTGGAATATATCATCGTCGTGTTCAACTACACTGAATTGTTCTCTCACTTCTTCTTCTGCAATCAACTCTAGTAAAATTTTTTGACACTTGCAAAACCGATATAATCAAAACTGCTAATCTCATTAAACATTTCAATTTCTCGTACAACTCTCTTTCAGTTCATACATAATTATTTTTCTCTTGGAAATAAATTTGAGGTTACACATTTCCTATTCCTTTCCTTTTATATACAGTCATCACATGATTTTGATGGGTATACAATTAGTCTTCACATGAAATGTTCCCCAACTCAATGTTTCACCAGCATTGCCTCTAACCTCCTCTTTCTGGCTGCATGCTTCAGTTTCTCCAAGCTACAAGCCCCACTTGTCTAATTCTTTCCCTAGAAAGACCAAACCTGCGAAAAGTTAAAATAATTTCAACTTAAATGACCAATAAGTTACTCAGAACTGGTGAAGTTAAGGAAAAGGGCCATAAATGAAAGAAGTTTTCAAAAATAAAAAAAAAACAATATCAGAAAGAATTTGAAGAAAAATGACTCGGTGTAAATTGTTTCTCGATATTTTCTAAAGAGAAAAGAAAAAAAGAAGTTCAAACACTTCATAGTTTTGAACTTTCCACACCACAACAACAACAACCAAGTTTTCATCCCAAATCTTTAGGGCCAGCTATATGAATTGTTTCTTTTATTCTGCTCAGCTAATAAGGGTCATTCCTCAGTTTTGAACTTTTTACTATGTTTTAAAAGTTCAGCAGAAATTTCTAAAAGCATCTTATCATGAGATTACCATATTCAATGGATTACTGATAACTTCATTGGTCTATATTTCTAGCCTATATATCACTAGCACTAGTTCCTCTTTATGTTTGGTGATCCCTTGATAAACAAAAAGGAAAAGAAAAGATTTGTAAATAGGGTTCACAAAATTGCTGAAACCAATCATACAATTTGCTCAAATCTGTGTAAAGCTTCTATTTCCTAAAACTTGAATAAGAATACTTACTGTCTACTTATATCCTCCCATGTATGACACTCATTGTCTATACCATAATAGAGCCGTATAATCTCTCTTCCCGTTCACCAAGTGTTGCGCATAGAAGCTTGTTGACTTCATCCTGAGATGGGCAACGAAGAAATCTCAGCAAGTCGAGAAGATACATATTTCAGAATATGAATAGAAGCAAAATTTAGTTTTATACAATATAGCTCCATATGATTTTTGAAGTGATTACAGTTTTTTTTCTCCTTCTTCAAGCAGATTATTAATTTAAACACTAGCAAGAACATCCAAATATTTTTTGAGGATGAAGAAATATTATACAGAACATGTGAAACATTGAATTGAATCGCTCCGACTAATCACTGGCAACCCTATTTCGTACCTTGAGGGACCATTCTTCAAACCCATGCCAAGGGATGTTTTCAAGATTGTTATCTGCAATGTACTGAGACAAACATAAAAGTTTAGGGTTAATAGGTAACACTGACTGATTTTTTTCCCCCCTCAAACAGGTTAGGTTGGTATACTTACACTATGAAGAGTCTCTCCTGGTAGCCATTGAGAGAGGGGAAGGCTTCCCTGTCGAGGGAAATTACCTTACTAACAGCCTGCATTTTAAACATTCGATATTTAGAAGGAAAGGGATACCGATCATATTCACATAAAGAAACCAAAAGGCGGCATTTCAGGAATGGAAGATTAGTACCTCTGTAGCATTTCTCACTTTCTTCTCAGATATCTTCAGACACTCTGCAAGTTTCTGTAGGTGTATAGAAAGAAAATGAATCATATGCGGAGAAAATGAAACGATTTGGATTATGTAACCATAATAACTCCTTACTCTTACAAGAAATTAAACAAGGGAGGAGTTTTTTTTTTTTTTTTTTTTTTGGCGGTGTTTTTGTTTTGTGGTGACTGGAGACATATTTTCAGTAGTGAGGATGAATCTAGAAATGATTAACCAAATCCATCTTGCCACCGCCAAATTACTAGTGGAGATCACTACAAAAAAGAGGATTTCACAAATGGTGAATGTAGAAACCTAAGCTTATTAAGAAGGCTTGAAGGAAGATTTAGTATGAAGAAACCTAATTTGCCACCTGAAACTATATCACCCATAGAGAGGAAGAAATAGAAGGAAAAATAAAGTATGCTGCATCTCCTGCAAAATGATTGTTTCAGCTATAATACCGTCTGCACATATTCAGTGTTTTGAAATAGTAGGGTTAGACTCCTAACTTAAATTGAACAAAAAAAACATTACATTGAAAATATAAATATAACATATTGGATAAACTAAATAAGATCCTAGAATGACAATGAATTGTTTAAACAAGCATTGTTTGCTCTAGTGGGAAAAAAAGAAGAAAGACATGAAACAAAGGCGCAAACAGAAATACATTACTTACATCTACTGATGGTGCAATTCTCTTTCTTCCAATCTGATCTTAACATTTCGAATTGCACAAAGCCTCTCATGCATATGGGAAGGTAGCCTTAGGGTCCTGGAATTCTCAGCCAATGCTCGTGAGACACCCTGCAAAAGGTAGAACACCATTCATTTGCAGTAATTACACTTACAACTGATGGTCGTTCCATGAATAATTAATTTTTTTTTCCCATACACTTCAAGGAACAAGTTCATGAACTATAATGCTATAGTTGTAAGACCCAGATAAGAGATATCATGGCCTAGTTTAAGCTATTCTTTGAGAAACATAAAAAGAAGCATCAGAGCAAGGGTCATAAACTGTACTAAATAGCACATCTCTATTGTTATGTGCAATATGGAAAAGAACAACTAGGCGCACCTGACGTATCCACCAGTACACATAGGTTGAAATTTTAAACCCTTTGGAATAATCAAATTTCTCTATTCCTCGCAGTAATCCAATTAGACCACCCTGCAGAAGAAAGAAATTTGTCATTAAAAGTTCGGAAGGAAGATTGGAACCACAAAAAAAGAAATTAGTGAAGTAAATACCTGAATAAGATCAGCCATTTCAGCCCCCAGGTTGTCATATTTCTGAGCAATAGACATAACAAGGCGAACATTACTCATTGCTAGCTTCTCCCTTGCCAAAGAACATTCAATTAATTTTGAACGTAATTCAGTACGTGACATCTGCAGTGACGATGCCAGTTGTTTATCAGATGGTTCAAACCCAATTTTTCCTTCATTCTGATCAGCATTTAGCACAGCCCAAAAACTTATTAGTCCATAAGAACAAAAGAAATCACATTCAACTCTATGGCACAAATGGAACCAAAGGAAAATAGAACAGATACCTATGTTGAGCGTTTAAGAAAAAAAATCCTTCATTTTTAAGAGAAATCTACACTAAAACAACATTTTTGTTCTTTATAGCTAACCCTAACAGTAGTACGATGGTCATCTCAGTGCATCATTAGGACACTATTGTTGGCATTAAAATTTCCATTTTTATTTAGTGGAATTACGTTATGATCAGATTTCTAATGAAAGGATGATCATTTCACTAGGAATAACTCTAATAACTTTGTTGATATTTTTTACTAGCATAAATATGTCTAAGCAATGTCGTGGATGAAAACCATATGTGATGTATTCCTAAAAGCTAATACTATGTCCAGAATGCAGTTCAACAATCAGTAAGAAATCGTCTATCAATACCAACCGATTCTTTTGACATTCAATTAGAACAGTAGCATAAATACATTAAGCGATATCAAAAATACTTACTTTGCTTTATGCTCCTCTATGGAAAGACCGACTTTGATCTTCTTCGATAGATGCACAACTTCAGCATGAGTGAGCAACTCTTCACTGACTGTTCCCCTAACATAGCCTTTTAAGCGTGTCTGCAGCAGTTCAGGACTTACTGCTGAGCTAAGCTGTTTGCCTCTATCCAGTACTCCCATGCATGCAGTCTGCTTAAAACTTTTCATTCTCGTACTTATTCTCCTTTTCAGAGCAGAAATCCCCGAACTAATGACCTCGGCCTTCTTGTTCCCTTCCCCTGGGGCAGCAACCGTCCTCATCTGATCGAAAGAAAGCTTCCACTGCTTTTCCAGCATAGATTTCTGCAACAGAAGGAAGACCTCAAGCGAAGATTCAAGATCAGGATCATCTTCTTCTTCTACGAGGTCTGACCGTTCAAACCAGATATCGGTGGCTATGGGAGCAACAGTATCTACATGCTCTTTAACTGCCTTGATAGGCACTGCATGTCTGTCTGCGGGAACATTTGTGCTGAAATGCGAAGATCTTCTGGCAACTATGACACTCTTGGTTGATGCAGTCGAAAATTGCGCTGACCCATAGTCTGCAACAGGGAACAACTTATCGGCAAGATCGGATGAGTAGAATGAAGGGCCTAAAATCCTTTTTCCTGCATTCAGTCCAATTACTGCAGCTGTAGCCATCATGCATCTCTCTGGTACCTGTGCAGTACCATTAAACTTCGTCAACAACCTTGTCGAGCCAAAACCATTTAATCTGAACTCCAGATCTTTAATATAAGAGCACACAGCCTAAAATGGAAATGAAGATTAAAGAGATGTCCAATATATCATCCCTTGAGATGGATGAAACAATTTGCAGATATTCATTAGCTTTGTTGACAGATTTTTCTAAGAACAATACAAATGATACTGATTTCTTGGGGAAAGGGCCATCATAATTTTCAAGAATTGTTGAAGACTCAAAACCAAGGAAAGATTTTAAACAGGATATGCAAACTTACTAGGTTGCTGTTAGCAAGAACAAAATCAAGTTCGTCTCCACTATTTGAAATAACATGGAAAGTTTTAATCAAGCTAGGAAACATGATGTGGTGAATTTATCTTAGTGAAGAAATGACATAACAAACAAAAAATCCAAACAAATAACCTTGACAACAAGCAAAATTGGGTATTTGAGAGCAGCATTGATGTATTCAATCAGGGCATTAAATGACAAATTCCACAAAAGAAATTCATCAATGAATCAAAACTGTGTCCAAATAATATAACAATAAAATACAATGATAAATTTATCAAATCCCCAAGTGAACACATCAAGCAAACCTCAGGAAGACAAAATTCATACCAATGGGTAGTGATCGAAACTAAAGGAAAACAAAAGAATCAGTACCAAATGGGCATCTTAAAAAGCAAAAATATTTCAAAAACCCAACACCAACAAAAGATTTGGTGAGAGATTGAGACATGGATGTTGCCTCACCTGATCTGTGTTCGCAATGGAAACTGTTAGCAGCAAGTGATGAATACAAAGCTCAGGTTAGTTTTGCTACTTTCTGTAAAGTTTTCTTCTTTTTTTTTTCTTTTTTTGTGTGTAATAAAATAAAATTATCAATTGTTGTTGGAAAATGGGTAAGATATGGGAAGGATGAGTTCCATTGGTTGGAGGAGATATTTGGCACGCGTCGAGTGGTGAGCATTCTTCCATTGGGCACCCCCACCCAAACCCATCAACATTCCAACAAACCAACCAAAAAAAAATTCAATTTTTAGTTTAAAAAACCAGCAACAAAAATTAAAAAAGTTTAAAAAAAATGTTGCGGAGAAATCCAAGGGCTGTTTTTTTTAGCAATTTTGGACTGGGTCCAAAACCATCACCCAATCACCCAATGATTGCTTATTGAGGCATCCAGTAGCCAACGGGTTTTTCATATTTTTCAGTAGAGAATGGAGAGTTGAAGAATTTAATCTTGCTCATGTTTTTGGAAAAATTCTGTGAGAAGCATCTAGTCCAACCAGAAAGGAAGAGGTGGCAAGAAAAAAAAATGATTCTCAAAATGCCGTCAAGTAAATGCTACTTAAAGACTGAGATCTACCTTATCGCTCGGGTGTGAATCGGGGCCCCCGAGAAAGTATCAGCTCTTGACTTGAGCGTAAGCCTGAGTCTCTACTCAGACTCACAGACTCAGAACGGTCGCCCACAAAATCAAATAGAAGAACTAAAATATTTTCAAGAAAGAAATGAAGTGAGTGCAGGAGAAAGAACTAAAAAATGGAGAGGAAAAAAAATATTGTCTCTTCTTTCAAAAATGTAGGGGCTGTAGCCTACAAAATATTTTGCTTAATGGCACTTGCTACATGCTTAGTATTCTGGTGACATTTAATTGATATAACTTGAAAGTATTTTATATTACCAAAATTATTGAGCTAACTATGATGGCTACGCCCTTACAAACCTATGTTATGGACAAATAACGTTAACCAAAATGCATACATAATTTTATAATTGGTTGTATCTAACATATAGCACTTGTCATCGAAAACTACATGCTTCATGCATAACTAGTAGAGTTGTATTAGGAGTAGAAAAGAAATGAGAGTTGGTTCAGTGTGTCTTGCATTTATAAAGAGAGATCTCAAATCAGAGCTCTCTCTTTCTTGCTTTTAAATCTCTGCATTGATATGATATCAGAGTCATAATCTCAAAATCTTAATTTCTATTTCTTCTCTCTCTCTTAAAAAAAAAAAAAAAGAATATTACTATTTCTCTTCCTCAGCCGTTGCTTTCTCTAGATATCTCCCCCAGAGATCAGTTCTGATCCGACTCTGTGAAGAGATCAGACTTCATCGCCGCCTCAAGTCTTCCACCGCTGTCCGTCCTCATCGTTGACTTCGCCACCAACACATCGCTGTCACCGCCAGTTCACCATCGACAAGCCATCCCACCACCAACACATCGCCGCCGACACATTCCATGAAGGGATCAGTTCACCGTCGTCATCAGGTGAACTCGAATTCGATTTTCGTCAGTTCGAGCCGGCCCGTGCCGACTCGAGCCGATGAGCCGACTACAAGCCGACCTGATATTTGATGCAACGTATGCAAATAGTATTTACATACAAATCCCAAAGCTTTTCCTGGTTATGGAGATAGCATTAAATGGCGAAGTGTTCGAGGAGAGGAATTGATTTCTTATACTTTCATCTCAGAGAGAAGATATTGCTAAGTACTGTTCGCACAAGGATAGTGGGAACATCAGGCAGCGGCTAGCAGCGAGGACACAACTTATGAGGACTCGGGGCACCATCTCAAAAGACTAGCTTTTTAGATAGAGTTGTCTAAATTCTTATTAAGGGGCGGCTCAATCTCTAGAGAGGCCTTAGGCGAAAGTTTCATTTCAGATTTTTTTTTAAAACATATTTTAAAAAATAATGTTTGTGGAATGACTGTTTTGATTACTTAGACTTTCTCTACTAAGAACAAATAAGCGGTAGCTTAAAAAATGAAGTGTTTATTTTTTCTGGCCACAATTTTTCGTAAAATATTCTACATAATAAGAGAAAGTGTGAAAACAATGTGTTCTAAATTTATATTTCAGATAGTGGTTCCACTAGGCATTTCAGCAAACACCTAGTGACATAAATGCATATTAAAGAATAGTAATTCTTGTTGATAGTAAAGTTAGGCATTTGCACAAACACCTAGCATGTTAGGAAAAAATTGATCCTTTACCAAATCAAGAAAGAAATTACATACAAGCATGATTGATAGAGATTCTTGTAAAAAAGTAAAGTAAACACTTAAGAAAACGATCAAGAACATGACCGTCTTGTGTTTTGTTTGGTGTTGAATGCTGACTATTGACTGTTGAACAAAAGAGATTTCTCAATGCTGAACCTAAATCAACATGCGTCGCTGTTATATTTGATGCTTGTGAGCTCCAAGACTTTGAATTTGAGAATTAGCAACAATCAGGGATTGAACCCTAGGAATAAAGAAAACTCAAAAAAATGAAAATATTGACGGAGTTCTATGAATATTTGAAGTTTCAAATGGGGTCCTTAAATTGTTTGTCGAAAGACTTGAGTCGAATACAGAGATCTTCATGCACTCAAAGTTGGAGAACTGGAGATCGTTGAGAGAGGTCGGAACCAGTGTAACTGGTAACGAGGAGCGGGCCGCGACGACGGTGGTTGAGGTTGGGAAAGGGCAGAGGCTTAGAAAGAGAGAGTTGGGAACTGAGATCACTGAGAGGGGGGGTAGAGTTATTATTGGAGAGATGTGCCGCCGATTCGTCTGCTCGAGATGTCGTTAATTCATCTGCTCGTGTTGGTTATCAAGTTATTGATTTTTTTAATTCTCAAATTGCTGAAGTGCAAGGATTCTAAGGGCCCTTAATGGTCTATAATGAATTGAACCTAGGCTCAAATATGTTTCTTGTACAATCTGAGCCATATAGAAAAAAAAAGTCTACAATTTTAAGTGTGAGCCTAACATGGGCCGATAAGAAAATATCAAATTTCAGGGGCCCCCTTGACTCGAAGGCCTCGTTTGCCTAAGGGTTGGACTGGCACAATTCATATATATCCATGATTATTCTCATATCTAGTTGATGTGAAACTATTTGTTGGAACCTAACTCGGCACATTTGTGAGCACGCGAGCTCAGCAACTGGACTTTTTTTGAGGAGCAGGAAACTAATTGGGCCTTCTTCTATTCACTGGTGGGCCCAGTCAACCCCATTTTGTCTTGTCCTCTTTTTTTTCCTCCTTCCTTTTTTTTTAAATTTTGTTATTATTGTTATTATTATTTTTCATGGGGTGTACTGTGAGAATTTTCCACTTGAGAGAGAGTTTACCATGACTATTCTTTTGGCTCCTAATTTTTATTATTAAATAGAAAAAAAAACTCTCTATGTGCGAAGTCGAGTTTAAAAAATCCAATCACAATAGACTCGATGAAGAAAATTCTATGTTTCATGCGGGAATTTGACTTTGCTTTTTTTTTTTTTCTTCTTACCATATCGGTGTTCTTTGACTTTTAAAGCGTGTCAAACATCCCCTGACCGTCCTCAGGCTTTCATCCCAGTGGCCACACCGGGTGAAAGAGCATCGCCTCTCGCTGTGTGGACTTGAGCATAATTTAATTATTTTCAACCACTGCTGACTGTTTTTCGATCACAATATGCAACTGATTTATCAGGAGGAAAAAAAAAAAACATGTTTCTTTCTTATCAGGTGGCCGCTGAGATCTGATTCAGTGGTACAACAATCCGACATGAAAAGATTTCACATTTAAAGAAAAAGAAAGAAAACAATTTTCTCACTTGACGACCGCCACCAGCTCATGATCTGCCTCTTTTTTGCCAAAAAAAATGGTGTTTCCGGCGATGATATCCTAGCTGTCACTTGTCACCTGTGCTGCATGAAAGCTTTGCCATCTTCGGTGTCCACAATGCTTTTTTATCTTGCAGTTCAAACTTTGTAGGCATACATACTGTGATGCCCTCAAATTTTCAGAAACAGTGAGTGTGACTCCTCAATGGTCCGCTTTCTTTAATTTGTGGATGACATCTCTCTGTCATTTTATTGGGGTCCACCACCGTTGACTTTCGTATCTTACAACAAATGCCAACCACCCCTTGATTTGCTCATCCAGCAGCCCCTGTATGCAGTGAAAATTTCAAAATCACCCCCCTCTAAATTTATTCTCCTCTTTCAATATTCACCCTCTAATAATAAGCACAAACACGCACATGCTCGAAAATCATCAGTTAGTCAAACAATAATAACTATTTTTTTTTAAAAAATAGTCAGTCAGAATGTGAATATTAGCGTGACAATCACGAAAAATTTGCCATTCGTTTTCTGAAGTATTAAACTAACATTCACATCTCGGTTGACTATTTTTAAAAAGAAAATTCTCTTTTTGAAGCTGGTTTAACCAAACTTCTTGGGCTATATTTTGGATTACTTGTTAAACAATTATTTTTTGTTCACAATAAACTATCATTATATAAAGCTAAGACTATTCTTTAAAATAATAAAAAAAAAAACTCGTGATGAGACTAGCAGTATATAAGAGATGGTACCAAAATCATGTGTACTATTAAAACAAAAAAAATAAAAAAAATTGTCCACAAGCCAATAATCTAAACATCACTGCCAATTTTTTTCTTCTTTTTATCCCATTAACTTAGAGATCAACAACGCATCATCGTCGAAGATGTCCGGTTCAAACCTTAGTGCAAATAAAAAATGTTGAACAAGATGCTGTTGAAGGGGTCAAAAATAAATTGTGGAACCGAAATATGGAGTTATAATTAATTTTCCAAGGACCAGTCCGATTATTTCTTCTCGCCGCCACGTGTTTCTCTCGTTTCGGTCTCGGCTCTCTGGACTCTCCCTCGCTCTCGACAACAACTTCTCTTTCTTCAAGAAGCAGCCACCCTCAGGGCCTCAGCGCGCCATCGCCGACCCCTTCCCCCTCTCTCTCGACTCAAAGGAATCTCTTCCCGCCTCCAAATTTCTATTTTTTTTCCTTTTTGGAGACCGAAATTTCTAACGAGAATCAAAGGGGGAAAATGGAGAGAGAGCGAAAAGTTAACCCCGCTTGCGTCAACGCCGCCAACCCCTTCCACGAGTGCGCCGACTACTGCGGCCAGCGCTCGCACCACCACCACCACCACCCCAAGCTCGCCATCGCCGGAGCAAAAAGCCCAGGTTTTTATCCATTTTTTTTGCTTTCTCCTCTGTGGTATTGAGGTCGCTCTGTTCTGATTCGATCCCTCGCAGTTGCGAATGGGGAAGGGAGGGTCGTCGACCCGCTCTGCGTCAACGCGTCGAACCCCTTCCACCAGTGCGCGGATTACTGCGTGAAGAGGACGGCGGAGGCGAAGAGGCAGAGCGAGAGCAACTCAGGTTTGGTAAAATCGAATTTTGGGCGAATTATTACTTTGTTAGGTGTCTCTTGGTGATTTTGGGAAGGAAAAGTGAGCTCCTTTTTTTTTTGGTTGGTTTTTGATTTTTTTTTTCCTAGGTCGTTTCGTGTTTCCTGTGTTGTTAAAACTTTCTCCGAAATCGTCCAGTCAGGGAAGCAGCGGAGGCAAATCAGGTTTATTTACTGTTCTTGTTTTTTTTTTTTTTTTGACGCGATTTTTGGTTGATTTTTTTTTTTAAATTTGTGACATTATTTAGTGTATTAAACTAATTAGTAAGCAGAATTTAGCTTGTTTTTGGTATGTACTTAGCAATATGCTTAAAATGTGAGCCCATGAGTTCAACTTAATTACTTTACATCTTTAATTTAATTTCGTTTTGGAGTTTTATCCTGTCATATTAAATTATTCCAATTGATTGTAACAAATATGTGGTATGTAATCATGAAAGAAAAGAGAAATGATGGAGGAAAATTCAGGTTTTTATTTCTTATCTTTGATTTATTATTATTATTATTTTTTATGATTATGAGAAACATCATTTAGTGTGTGTAATTAGTAAGGAAAAAAGGGAGCATGCTTAAAATATGAGACGTGAGGTCAACTTAAACATGCATGTGAAGGGGATTCTTGCTTAATGATATGTATTTATGGTCTGAGTTGAAATTATATCATTTTCTGCTCACTGACATATTAGTTTAAGTTCTGGCTTGTTGTTGTGAAGATCTTTATGTGTGCTAAAGGTTCTAGTTTAAAATTGATGCAGTTCTAAATGGGGAGAGAGGCAAGAATGTTGATCCCAACTGCCCCAATGCATCCAATCCCTTTCACGAATGTGGGGATTATTGCAAGAAAAAGACAACAGATGTGAAGAAACAAATCATTACAGGCAAAACAGGTGTTTTTTTTTATTCTCTCATTTTTGTTTCTATCTGTTATTTTTTTTAAATTTCCGTTAGAAAGGAAACTAAGTACCTTTGTCATGGTTGATTCAATTCCTTTCCTTTAACTTTTTTCTTTGACCTTTTTGACGTGTTGATCCACGTACACTCGAGAGTATTTGATTGCTTGGATATCTGAATGGGATTCGTAAAACTCAACTTTTATAGAATATAGTTGGGCATGAGTGCCTCTATTTCTCAAAAAATAAAAATAAAAAAAATCAAGTTGCTGATTAGGTTCTAGAAATTGGTTTTTGTTCATATTCTTTTTGGTGAAACTATAATGGAATGGATTTTATTCAGTAGAATTTTGCATATGGCTGTCTGCTAATAGCGTGTTTGAAGAAACATGTCAACTGGAGAAAATACTGAAAATATATTTGCAACTAGACCATTAAGATATTTCCAATATTATTTAACATTTAATTACATGAGTTATTTTGCAGGAATATATAAGCTATTAAAATAATTAAATTTTTGACTCTGTTTCATACAGATAAATGTCCGAGACATACTAATTCTGCATATCATGTCCATCTCATTCAAAAATGAATAATTTAAAAATGGATAATAAGAAGTATGGGTTAGAGATGAATCCCAAATCTCTAGTTGCTTCAACAGATGCATCCTCTTTTTCCATTCAGTAAAAGTTAATCTAATCCTTATTCCATAACTCCAAACTCCAAATGCCAGGCAAGATGGGAAATTTCATGGCGTCTTGGTTCAAATGCAAATGGTGGATTAGGATTACACAAATGGATGATTTATGCTGTTCATGATGATTTCGGCATTCTAAAATGGTTAAAGATAAAAAGTCATGTGACCCAAACACTTTTCAACTATCCATCAAGTAATACGAATTGTTCTATCATTGAAAAAAAAATGTTAATTTTACGCCCACTGGATGCATGGGTGTGACACCTTCAGACTTCCACCAAATGCATCGACATACTATTGTCATTATGAACATTCTTCACTTATTCTTCTTTCTTATATTGTTCATTTTCGGCTGATACTACTATGGCAGTTCAAAATGGAGAATTAAGCCAGCCAGATGTTCGGAAAATAGAAGAAGGAAGGAGAGTGGATCCGACATGTGTCAATGCATCCAATGCCTTCCACCAATGCACTGAAAACTGCTCTCAAAGAACCACAGGAGCAAAGAGGCAAAGTAATGTATACACATTAGGTTAATTTCCATCCCTCCTTTCCTATTTTCTTTCAACAATTCTTTAATTACTTGCAAATAAAAATTTCAGCATTCATCATCATGAGTTGTAACTGTGTATGGAAAAGAAGTTCCTATGCCTTGCTCTGTTTCCACTTTTTATTATGAATTTAATGACTAAGCTAACTTTGTTCTTAAGCCATTTTGATTCAAGTACCTAAAATTTCTTAGGGAACGTAGTAAGCAGTAAGGTGATCTGGTGGAGTCAAATTTGATCAACCTATTACCCTCTGTTTCATCCCTTTTTTGATGTTTTTTAAAGTTGAGAATCATAAAGTTTTTCATTTAACATCACTTGGCCGAAATTGTACGGAAAAGCAAGACCTCGTTGCCCTTACTTTAGTTTTGTTTTATTCAGTAAATTAAATGGCAACAGCTAGAATTCTGTTTAAGGAGAGAAGAATTTATCCTTTTTTTAGAACTTTGATAATGTATTACTGATGTTGCTATTATTATTAGCACATGATCTTTGTTTATCCTTAGTTGCAGAGCCTTAAATAGAATGACCAATAGGGGGGGTTCTATCAGCCACTAGACCCTTACATTATGGAAAGTGACAACAAATCCTAGAGTTTGACACCAATCTGAAAGTGTGTCGTATTTGATTAGTCTTTCCATGGATTTAAGGGGCAATAAACATTTGGTTATTGTTTTCATGGAGTCTTTTCATGGTCCAAGTTAGACTATATACCTGTTGCCATAATTATAGGAAAAGTCTCAATGTGACGGTGGTGGTGGTGATGTGACTGATGACAGGGCTTTGCTTGCAAGAGAAAGCGAGAAAGAAGTGGCAGCTAGAGAGAATGGGAAGGAAGAAGTGGTAATCAGAGGGAATAAAAAGGAAGAAGTGGTTAGAGAGAATAAGGTCGATCCTAGGTGCCCAAATGCATCGAACCCCTTCCACGAATGTGCTGAATACTGCCTTAAAAAATTAGTGGATCTGGTCGGAGTGAGAAAGGCAACCCAGGTTAGCTAAATTCACATTCTTCTGGGCTTTTTCGGTGTTCTTTCATTTTTGATCTACCATACCAATCTTGTGGCCGTGCCTGATGTGATTGCAGATAGAAGCAAGGGAAGTGTGAATATTGTGTCGGAGAAAAGGGGTGTTGATCCTAGGTGCATTAATGCATCCAATCCCTTCCATGAATGTGCTGAATACTGCTCTCAGAAGATCCGCAAAGCAGCGTAGCTGATGAAGGGTTTGTTTGCTTCCTCAGTTTAGTTATTCCCCCTTCGGTTGTTTTTTATTTTAGTGTTGAAGTGAGCCTTTCTGTTCTTAGTTACTCTGAACTGCTATTAATGTTCATTCCTTCAACCTAGAAATGATACACTTATCACTTTCGTTAGAAGATTGAAAGAGGTTGATTCTTAAAACATACAGTCATAGCATGAGTATCATGAAAGTAGTCCATGAGAAAGTGAAACTAACAAAATGCATCTCTAGATATGCTTGTTTTCAAATCTGTAATCGATGTCTATACATATTAGTAATTCTAGCATTTTATGGTCAGACCTTGTCTAAATTATATTGTGTTTGCTGACCATATTCCAGACTTCATATAGCTAATCCAGCATTTTATATGCATTATGACACAGCTACGGCCTATGTTCACCAAAAAAAAAAAGTTGCAATATGACAACGTTTGAAAGAATGCTTAAAAGTGCTGTTTTGTTAAAACTTTGTATCATAGAATTACTTTGGCTGTTACTGATGTAAAACCACCTGGATCGCAATCACCTTCAAATCACAACCGAAATTTAAACTGAGGAAAAGATAAAAGTTGGGTTTCCACTCCTTACGCGGGCTTCTCACCCAAAACTCGAGAGCAAAAGAGACTCAAGAATTACCAGATAATTTGTGAAAATTTTAATCATTCAATAATTCAATACAATAGTCTAGGGGGCCTTATATAGGCTTTACAAGAGAGGAGTACTGGGAAATAACCGATGTGGTACTAAACGTCCACAAAAGAACAAAATAAAAGGAACACAAATAAAGTTAAAACATCTGCTATCCATAAAGCCTGAAACAAGTCACATCTAAAGCCATAGAAGATCAGCGCGTCGCTTCCTGAAGTATACTCGATCAAACCTGCTCCTGGGCGGTGGCATGATGTCCTCATCAGTTACTTACTGTGGCAATTAAACATATAACTAAGAAGCAGTTGGAGGCGAACTTTAAGCTCCCTTTCTGAGAGTACACACATGCAGGCACAAGCTGGTAGGTTGGGCACTCTATGCAGGTCAGCCACACAAACTGAACAGTCATAATGCTACAGTAAACCTGAGGCTCCGAGACTGAATGAATGTATAAAAATTACAATTTTGAGACTACAGGTAGGTTTTTCTACCCGGCCAGTTATCCTTCTAGGATTTGTGGATAGGCCCTGTCTCATTCATAGTTTCCTTGCCCGGAATATGCCCATTTACTGGGATGTTTCATTCCCTATTCGTCATCAGAAGTGAAGAAATCAAAAGAGACAATACGGCAGAAAGAAGGCCTGGCCTGATTGAGGAATTTATATTCCCTCTCTCGTGATGATTCTTGTTTTGATTATTGCAGTTTCTAATAGAGTGTTTCAAGCTGAGTGATCCTTGGGAAAATTATTTTTCCAATTGAAAGCTGATGTTGTATCAGTTACCAAAGAACTCGATATTTAGGCAAAAGTTAGATGACATAGCTTCCGGTTAGAATAATGCTGAGTAATTCTTAGACATTTTATATCAGTTACCCAAGAACTCGATCTTTAGGAAAAAGTTCAATGATATAGTTCAGGTTTTACACCACAGATAGGATTGGAGTATAAAGGAACCAACCTCTGGTCACTTGTACATGCTCAGTCATTTAATATAGGAGAATTGAGCTTTGACTCAAGCCAACTTGTATTTTTTTCATTCTTGTTCGTCTATTCTAGCCAACTTGAGCTTTAGGCCTTGAAGTGAGCTTGACGAGACATGTCCAGTGTGGATTAATGGCTAAAACATCATTTGACTAAGTTTATGTTATAAACAGTTAGCATATGCTTGAGCTTAATCCTGAATTTCAACATTCTGAATCATAACTATTTCGCTTGGTTTTCTAAAACATTTACATACACTATAAATGCAAACACCAAGAAATGCTAGGTGTTTACAAGTCAAGGTTAGAGAGAAGTAGGGGTGTCAAGTGGGCCGGCCCAGCAACCCGCCCGGGCCCGGCCCGGGTTCGCCCGGGCCCGGCCCGGGTCCGGTTATGCCGGCCCACGGCCCAGGCGGGCCGTGCTTGGCCTGTGCCACCCGGGCCGGCTCGCCCCTCCCCTCTCGCCCCCCTCCAAGAAATAAAATGTAAATTTTCTTTTGTAAATCTGCAATTTCAAACTCGTGACCTCAACCCCACTGTACAAACGTGATGATCACAATCTCACATGACTTTTGTGTCAAAAGAGGGAGACAAATATATCTAATAGTTATTACATTAATTTTTTTTATTTTTTAAATTTACGTGCCGGACCCGAGTTCCATAAATGGAACTCGGGCCGGGCCGGGCCGAGTTTTTGATTGGGCGGTGCTGGCCCGCTGTGCCTGGCCCGACACGGCCCAATTGACACCCGTAGAGAGAAACTTGAACGACCCAAGAACCAGGGCGGACTTACATACAGTCAAGTGTGAGTGGACGCTCACACTAGATTTTATAAAATAATAGAATGGTACATACAGTTTTTAACTTTTTTGTGTATAATCTCTTCTTTTAAGGTTATTTTTACTAGTATAAAGATAGTTTTTGAGCTCTAGTTCAAGCGATAACTTATAAATCTAAATTTTTTGAAGGTCACAAGTTTAAGTTTTAGTGGATACAACATTATTTTTTATTTTTTTTCTATCTTATCATTATTACTTTTACGCTCGCACTGTAGCTCTTATTACATTTACGTCTACGCTGAAAAAACATTCTACGTCCGCCACTACCAGGAACCGAACTGAACTGTTCATGAACAACTTGCTCCATTTTATAGACCTACCTGTGGATGAGCTGTGCGTTGACTTTGTTACTTTGATTCCATAGCATATAGATGCTAGAGTTTGTCGAAATATTTTAAATCCGCATATCCACCTTACTTTTAATCTATGCAGAAAATAGCATGAAAACAATCCAGTACATATGCCTGAATGTGTGCATGCTCACGCACATGCTGGTTGTGTGAGAATTGGGTGCTCTGTTTGTCTCAATACTTCCAACAGAAGTTTAGATGGGAAGAAACATGTATTTCTTCATCATCAGGGGAGAGGTGGTGATGAATATTGAAGTTCACGGCATAATTTTCTGGATATAAAATTACTATGTGGGTTATTGCTTTTTATGGTTCAAGAGTTGGAGGTGATCTCTGCAAATAAAGCAACCTTGCTTTGTTTAGTCTTTATGTCTTAAACGTGCAGAAACTAGAATTGGAAGTATCCTGATATGCTTGTTCAAGATGTGTTTGAGAGAACATAAGATAATGCTTTTCGATGGCTATCTCATGTTTTTGCTTTGGGAGCTCTCACATTTTCAGAATACATCCGAGGCAATTTGGTAGCCTCGGCACCTGAACGTGGGTCTGGCCTTTTTATATCGAGTGGGGAACATAATGCTTTTCGAGAGCTACCTCATGTTCTTCCTTTTCTGGTACGATCAAAATTTTCCAATGTGTTATGCGTCACCTGGGTACCGTACCAGGGTCTAGGCAGCAGCCAAGGCAGACATGTGCCATTTTGTGTAACCTTACATGAATATCGCCAAATGAAATTGGGCTACAGCAGATATGTGCCATTTTGGGAGGCTGCTCGATGACATTGTCTGACACGTGCTATTTTCTTTAATTGATGAAGCTTCAATCAATTAGTTGGGAGATCTTGGAAAGCTCGGGGGGAGAGATTTTTTTTTGAATTCTGATATTCGAATTGGATTTGTCGAATCTATTAGATGAATTTACTTTGTTGGATATCTGTACTCCTTATCTTGCTGACAGCCTAGAACAATTGCTTTGCAGAAATCACACCGCAACCACCCCAAGTTTTGCACCAAGAGTGCTGATCGGCTGTGTTCTGCTCTCCCGGATTCTGATTGCCAACGAAATGTGCTGGAGAACAGAGCTGCTGCGCCCACCGTTCCAAGGATCTGTGTAATCTTGCTCACCGAAGTATAAGGATGCAATTATTTATTTCATTCTAAGAATATGAAGACTTTTCGCATTATGTAAAGCAGTCCTGGAACTCAATAAATTTCTGTAAAGAAGATTTTGCTTTGCTAGGGAGTTTTCTTCTCTGTTCCAGCCTTTTGGTGATTATATGACCCTGAAGGTAGGGAAATGGTTGTGTAAAAAGAAGGTGTAAAAGAGATAAAGAAAAAATAAAGAGTTTTTCTCATTTTTCATTTTTGGTTCCAGACAAATATCGGGAGTGGAAAATGAGCTCTCACCCCAAAACGAATAGCCCCATAGCGATGAAATTTTTGTATATATATATGAGTTTTCCTACATATATGATTTTTGTATGAGATAGACTTGTGTCATTCTTCTCATTAAAATATAGCTCTACGACATTCGAATGCAAGATTCATTCTGTTGAGATTGATCTATATTATTTTAAGTATTTATAAATCAAAAATCAAGTATTTTAAATATTTTATGCTCATGCATCAAGTAGGAAAAAAAAACGATCGGCTTAAATAGTGAGTTGATTAGTTTAACGGTGTAGAACATTTGAAACATAACAAAAATTGGTTTGTATCATGATTAAATGGCTGGAGCGAGAATTTGTATGTCTAAGAACATATATCTACCAAACTCACTATTTTCAACTGTCTATTTTGCGCCGTTTGGCGGATAAGCAAAAAGTATTTAAAATATTTGATTTTTTTATTTTAATTACTTTGAATAATATAGATCAATTTTAACGGAGTGAATCTTATATTTGAATGTCTGATATTGATACTTGAGTGCCCGAATATTTCTTGAATGACACAACTTTTGTATAATCAATTTATGTCTTATGTAATGAGTTACATTCCAGACTGAAGTTGCCCTTGGCTCATGCCTAATTTGCTTGAGAGTAGTAGATGAAGGGTCTGTTTGGTTGTCGTAACTGGTCGTAATTCGTAATTGTAATTGGTAAAGTCTTTTACAATTGTAAATGAGTTACATGTATGTAAATTTTACGGTGTTTTGTTGGTAATATAAAATTATAAAGTAAGAAAGTGTATTGTACTTTACGGTGTTTGGTTGTCGTAATGTATAAGTCGTAAGTGAAAAAGTTGACCACAAAATTAACTATTTGATGATTTTAAAAGTTTTAATACTGCAAATAAATATTAAAAAAGTTAAATATTAAAAAATTTTAATATTAATATAAAAAAATAATACAAATTTGTATGACCACAAAATTAACTGTAACTGGGCTGTAAGTGAGTGATAACTGGGTTACAAGTGAGTGTTAGTTGAGTTACGTAAGTCTTTTACGAATTACGTCCAAACAAACGCCGTAGTTGTAACTGGGTAGTAAGTCATTTACGAATTACGGAGTTTTACGCGAAACAAACGGCCCCGAAGCATATCGAATGCAGGCGACATGGTGATGAAATTTCTCTCATTTCTTCTCTTTTCCCTCCCTAGTTTCCATTCTCTTTAGTTTTGTCCCTGAACAGAGGAACAAAGAGACTGATGATGAAAGGAGCAATCCACAGCTAAAATGCCTACTTGTTCAAGGAATGTGACAGCCTTTTATCCTTTTTTTTTAAAACATACCAAAAATGGTAATATTTGTAGTAGCTGGAATATTTAGATTATACTAAACATGAAAATACAATTATTTTAGTGATATGATGACTGAAAATCAGACCCTTGAGGGATGAGAATGTTGCGTTTCGTGTATCAAAAAAATCTTAATTAATCAGAAAAGTGCACGTGCGATGGGCACGTGAAGTTTTTTAAATTCGAATTATTGATAATTTATGAATGTAAATTGTCAAATAATTTAGGTGAAACATCACAATATGGATCTATTCGAAAAAGTAACAAAAATAGTAGAAATATTTACTTATTTTCATTAAAACATTAAAGTAGAAATAAAAAATATTTTATAAATATTTAATAAAAATGAAAAGAAAAGAAACAAAACAATTTTTTTGAAGTAGTGGGAAATAAATAATTAAAAAAAAGCATAAAAACTAAAAAGTATGAAAAAAATAATAAATCTCAAAAAAGTTGGGAAACAAAAGTATAAGGATGAATTAAAAGAAATAAATCTACAGAGAGACGAGAAATAATTAAAAAATGGTATATTTAAAAAGAAAAGAAAAGGTAAATAAGAAAATCTAGAAAGATCTACATCCTCTAATTAAGCTAACAATGAAAAATCTAAATACTCTAAAATAGTAAATAAGAAAATCTACATACTCTAATTAAGCTAATAATGAAAATTCACGCGATTACGAATCTTTTTAACTATGCATCAAATTACAATTTTTTTCTACTAATAATATAACATATTTTGTAGCCATACAATGCATGAGTAAAAAGATCATTCGTGGAGAGGCTCACCATGGAGTTCCAAGAAATTTATTTTGAACTCGATTCTCGCTAGAATCTTTTCCTCTACGCACACAAAAAAAAAAAAAAAAATGTGTGCTAACTCTTAAAATAAATAATACAAAACATATGCACAATTCTATCCCCCTATCTTGTTCTATCATCGAATTTGTTCCCCTCCGTTCTATCACCTAATTTATTTTAACATTTATATTCCTAATATAATTAGAACTCTTAAGTTATGAAATCTTTCTCTTTAATTATTATTTTATCGTCCTAATATGATTGGAACTCTCTAACTAAATTTACCTATAATTTATTGTCCTAATATAATTAAAACGCTCAAATTAAGAAAATTTCTTCCTCTTATTTATTTTTTTCTATTGTCTCAATGTAATTAGAAGTCTCAAATTATTAAAATATATAATTAGAATTTTTAAATTATAGAATCTCTCTCATTGTTTTTTCTAATGCTCTAATATAATTTTAACTCTCCTTTAATTTTTCTCTTTTTTCATAATTGAAACTATCAAATTACATGAACTCTTCCTCTTTCTCCTTTCTTTGTCCTAATATAATCATATATTTTTTTTAATTGATTTTGTGCTTTTCTTTTTTTGGCAATTCTTTTGTGTGCCTTGTTCTGTGAATATGTTTTCCTTTCTTCATCTTCGCTCATTTTTTTGTATTTTTTATTGTGATTTTTCTTAAATTTTATTTTTAAATTCTTTTTTTTTATAATGAAGAGGTGAGAAACTTAATACATCCAACGTTGACCAAAATATAACCATGCTATTTGGCAATCTTGTTCTCACAGAATCTCTCGTTTTTTGTTGTTGTTTTTGTTGTTTTTTCCCTTTATTCTCTTAAGTTTATAACTTTATAATTTGATGCTTGTTTCTAAATCTATTAAAGTTCAGATGAGTCATACTTGATTCATATTTGAACACGAAGAAAAGAGATTATAAAAGTGAGAAAAATAGCTCAAGCGGCTAATTATTATTGCATTAGATATGTTGTTTTATGCAATATTTTTTATCAATTTTATTTAAGAAAAACATTTAAGAATGTTGTCCATTATTTTTATTATCTCCTAATATTTATTTAATATTTTATTTTAAGATTCAACCGCTAATACAATGAAGAAGATGGGAGAAACTCGGTATATCGTGACCAAAATATAACTGTGCTGTTGGCAATCTTATTATCAGAATCTCTCGATATTATTTTTTGTTATTTTTATTTTTGCCCTTTTCGTTGCCCCTGGAGTAGGGCCCACATACTGTGTGGGGGTGAAAAGATGGGGGGCATTACGATTTTATTCTCTCCAATTTCTCACAGATCGCCGCTATTTTTCACAGCTCCGTGGTTTCCAGTTTCTACTCCAATGACGGCGAAAATTAAATCGTTTTGAAAGACAAAAAATTAAATTAAATTAACGCAGACACTTGCTCGTTCCTGTCTCTATTTTTATTAAATCTTTTATTTTTATATTTACGGTTCAATTTCCCCTTTTCTTCTCGCAATTGTAGGGCTAGCTTTAGGTTTAGGGTTTCTTCAAGATTCTGAGGATGGGAAAGGTTGATCCTGCTTGCATCAACGCCTCCAATCCCTACCACGAGTGCGTCGATTACTGCTACAGAAAGATCGCCGAAGCTAAAGAAAGGGCCGACGCTGAAATTTTAGGTTTTCCTTCTTCTTCTTTCTCCAAAATCTCGTCTTTGTAAGTGCTTGGTTGATCAAATTGTTTTTCCAGTTGGGGTTTTTGTTTAATTTTGTTGTTGTAATTTGTAGAGAATGAGAAGAAGATTGCGAAGAAGTTGGAGGAGAGGACGGTGCATCCCGATTGCATCAATGCGTCGAATCCTTACCACGAGTGCGGCGAATACTGCTTCAGCAAGATCGTTGAGTTAAAGGAAAAGATTGAGAGGGGTGAATCAGGTTTGTCTCTGTTTTATGTGTTTTAACTGTTTATTCTTAAATTTTTTGTACCACTTTCATGATTGTAATTTTAACATGTTGACACCAAAAAAAGTGCTCTCTTGTTTTATTTATCCGCAATAACTCACACATTAGTTGTTTATGGTATGCGAGATGCCCAGCATTATGACTTCATTGAAGTTGTGACTAGGGAGAGAAATTACGGTTTTTGACTTGTTATGTGGTAGGGCTTTTTGATTCCTTTTTAGATATTAGTGTAACAATATCTAAATAAGCAATGGATTACAAAGAAGTTATAAGAGAAGTTAGATTGCTGTGACACAGTAATAAATCACAAGGAGGTTGGAAGAAATATTAGGCAACTCTGACAACTGAAAATCTTCTCTCTGGTTTGTTTTGATTTAGTAATAATAAAGCCTATTTCAGACGTCTTTTAGCGTCAAACAATATTTGCTGGAGTTTTTATGATGATCTTTTATACATGTAGAATACATTAAGAGGTAACAATTAGGGTCTACAAGATGAGGACATTTGTGATTGGTGGAACTTGTGAAGCTAGGAATAGGACCAATGGAGCGTGACCTAGATTTTGTGGAAGGACTGATCTGTAGAGATGTAACAAACAGAGCATGATATGCTTATGCAGAAAATTTGGATCCCATGGTTGGTGAACCTTGCTTCAAGTATCCTGTAGGAATTCATCCTATTTCACAGCTCTTTAGAGGTGTTAAGAGAATTTTTTATCTATACCCATCAGACATGTGAAATGAATGGTAAATTGGTATTATTTGAACCTGGGTTTTAGTTAAATTAAGTCCATTTAAGAGGTCATTTCAATGAAATATTTTCTCCTCGTAGCCATAAAAACAATGTTCTAAAGAGTAAGTGCACTAGTCCTAGGTCCTTGTTTATGAAATTTAATTGTAAACTTCGTCACAAGTTCTTTTGGACCTTACATTCCTTCCTGAGTCCTGGCTGATCTTCTGTTGTTGGACATATTTCATTTTCAATTATATTTGATCAGTGTCGCCACTCACCAGACCCTTGGTGCTGACAACCATAGTGAGAAAGTTCGTCACAAGATCTATAATTCTGTTAACTCGTAGCAACCTGTTCCTTTGTTCATACAGAAATTTGAATCTTATACATCTAATTATAGGTATTCAACAAGAAGCTGGTGCTCCATCCACCTTAGATGCCTCTTATCAGAGTGGAGCTCCGTCTGAAGAAAATGCTGGTGATGGTGGCCAAAATGTTCAGAACAATGTTGAAGAAGGCTATCCACATCTTAATGAAAGGCAAAAGAAACTGTTTGAGCTGAGGCTTAAAATGGTAAGTTTAAATCAAATCTGACTATAGCATCTATTTCTATCTATAGTTGGTTTCCTTAAGTTTCAATATGCACGCTTGTGGGGAAATTTTCTGATGGGAATTCCTTGGTGAGAACTTCTGTGAGAGAACTCCCTGATGATTTGCAGTCATCTTGTTCAATACAACCAAATTAGCCTAAGAGAGTAAGTGGTTTTAAAGTTTATTTCACTTTAATAAGTCGGTTGCAAGAAATTTCTTATTCTATCTGTTGAAAAGAAATAGTGATTTGATGCATGGGTAAAAAGTTTTCAACCCTGTTGGTCTCTCTTTCTTAGACTAATTTGGATATATTGGTATGGGATACCATTGTGGTGTTTTGATTCCAGAGTAAGATGACCCATCATAAGTTGTCAGAGACATTATTGGGAACTAATTCTAATAGAAAGATCATGCAGACACGCATAGATACACACATGCGTGCTTATGTATGTATGGACATATGTATACACAGACACAGGCGAAGATGTGTTATCCTGTTTATTTTATTTGGCTGACTTACTGTTATTTGTTAACAGAATGAAGCAAGGAAAGCCAATCAAGTGGCCATGGTGGCAGAGAAAAAGAAAATGGAAGATCCTCCCGAGTCAAGAGGCATTTCCAAACAAAAGTGGATGGAGGAGAGAAAAAGAAGATTGGGAAGCTGCTTGATTCTAATGGCTTAGATATGTCAAAGGCATACATGCTTGATACTCAAGAGACAGCTGAGGTGAAATATAAGAAGTGGGAGAAGGAGCCTGCTCCCTTTGGCTGGGATGGTGAGTTTATAATGTTTTATTTTTAATAGTATTTCCCATGTTTTAAAATCTTGGCTTTGTTCATGATTCCACTTCATTCTACTATCTGGTTTTATTACTATACCCTTATTGTTGTGGCTCGAGAATATGATCATTACCTAACAGAACAAAATTTCTTGACCAGTTTTCAATCAGAAAACACTGTACAATGCTTACAAGAAGCGTACAAAGAACTTAGAATGTGACATGGAGGCTTATACTAAAGCAAAAGAAGCTGATCCAGAGTTCTACCGCAATGCTTCTAGTCTTCAGTATGGAAAGGTATTTGCACTATCAATTTGAAACAACCTTCTTTGTGAGAAAATATTTGGTTATGAAACCTTTAGTAAAACCACAACCATAATTACATTCATTAAGCAAGGTTTACTGTTTTCCACTGACATTCTTTAATCTTTAAGGATGCAAATTCCATTCATTAGTTCTGAAGACCTCTTGTTCTTTGAGATCCTCCTCTCCCTCTCCTAATGTGCTGTTCTCCCAAGAAGTTTGAGATATTTAGTTTGCCTCAATTTATTTGGAGAAATGGTCATTGGCGCCCGCCCCTCCCAATTGATTCTCCATTGCCTCCGACTCCACCATAGTTTGATTACTTGTTCCTAGTTATATCTTATCCACCTTAATTTTTCTTATTTTCGTTGCTTTATTGTTGTGTATATAAGTAGAACCCATATACATTCCCTGAGCTTTGACTTCCGAGGGTGCATACTGCATAATAGTTTTATGAAGTCACTGACTACTGATTTCTCGACTCAGGTAGCAAAAATTCCAGAGGAAAATGTAGACAGAATGGTGAAGGAGCTTCAAGACAGAGAAGCAAAGCGCAAATCGTTCAGCAGGAGGCGCAAGTTCCACGAGGAGAAAGATACCGATTCAATCAACGACAGGAACGAGCACTTCAACAAGAAGATCGAGAGGGCCTTCGGCAAGTACACCCTCGAGATCAAGAACAACTTGGAGAGAGGAACTGCTTTACCAGATTAGGGCAGTGAGCTGCTGTAACCTGTACTGCAGCCTATCTCTTGTTAAAAATGTTTGGGGAGCAACAGTGTGCTGATTTCTTTGTCACGGTCAGGTTACTTCCTGAGAATCAAATTGATAATGATGTAATATTTTTTCGCTTTCCTTTAATCCTGTGATTTCACTTTCACAGTTTATTGGATTAAGAAGTTTGATTGTTGTGTATGAGAGTTGGGGCATGAGATGCCTATGGTTTCACACATGACCTTTTGATCGGAAAGGGGAAAAAAAAAAAGGATGAAAGGACTTTAGTTGCATAAATATTAGAAGTTATGGGACTAATATGCAAAAAAATAATTTCAAGTCCAGTCTCATCTACAACTTTGTCGGCAATTTTGCAGACTGAAGGGAAGTGGAGCACTGGGCCATGCTGACCCGAATCCGATACCAGCAGCAAAGGACAGCCGTTCTCTCCATGAGACACCTCCTCACAAATCAGCCCAAGAATCAAAGTTTGCATCAAACCCTCGTCGTGACATTTTCTGGTGGAACTCCGCCATCACAGCCTGCTTCAAAAATGGCCAAATAGAGAGAGCCTGCCAACATTTCAACCGAATGCTACACAAAAATGTGGTCTCTTGGAACTGTATGATCACTGAGTGCGTCCAAAACGACAGGATTTCCATGCCCAGAGGGTTTTCGACGCAATGCTTGTGAAGAAAGTCGTGTCCTGGGCTGCGCTGATGATGGGGTTGAAATGTGGAAGAATTGATGAGGCACGGAACTTGTTTGGCAAAATTCCTGACAGAAATGTGTTTTGCTGGAATTGGATGATTTTGGGGTCCGTTGACAATGGGAAGATTGGAGAAGCGCGGGAGCTGTTTGAGACAGTGACGGTGAGGAACAGCGCTTCGTGGTCCATCATGATAACATGGTATCTTTGGTTGAGGCGTGTTGATGAGGCTCGGAGCTTATTTGATCGGGCATGCCCGCAGTCAACTTCTCTTTGCAATGCTCTGTTGTCTGGATAAGTTGAGCTTGGATGCCTTTCTTGCGAATGGATGAGAAAAATGTTATCTTGTGGAATAGCATGATAACATGCTATTCGCGAGCTGGAAAGATGGAACTTGCTCGGAGTTTATCTGATAAGTTGCCCATAAAGGATACTATTTCTTGGACGGCGATCGTCCATGGTTATTTGAGAAATGGAAATATTGAGGATGCATATACATTATTCAATGAAATGCCCGATCATGATGTTGTGGCATGGAACACAGTGATGGGTGGGTTGGTCAGTAATAATCTGTTGGAGGATGCCTTGAGATTGTTTAGGGAGATGCCCGAGAGAGATATTGTCTTATGGAGTACTATTTTACAAGGATATGTTCAGCAAGGCGATATGGTCAATGCATGGAGATGGTTTGAGAAGACGCCATGAAAAAGTGAAACCTCATGGAATGCACTAATATCTGGATATCGAAGTGAAGAAGCTTTGGCTTTGTTTTGCAAGATGGTTAGAGAAAAGTTTACGCCTGACCAAGGGACATTAGCCGTTGTGATCTCTGTGTGTGCCGTTCTTGTTGCTCTTGGTGGGGGGAGAATGGTGCATCTCTATGTAATAAGGGCTGGATATGAGGATGAGGCACTCGTAATGAGTTCTTTAATTTCTACGTATTGGAGGTGTGGGCTGTGATTGACGATTCTGCCTTAGTTTTTGAGTGCATGGTGAAAGGGGATACAGTCTCATGGGATGCCATGATTGCAGCGTATGCTTGCTATGGACTTGCAGTAGAGGCTTTCAAACTTTTCAACACAATGCTCAAAACGGCTTTCACCCGGACCAGGTTGCATTTTTGAGCCTCTTGTTAGCTTGTTCTCATAAAGGTTTGGTTGATGAAGGTTGTCGTTATTTTAGGGCTTTGCAAAAGGATTGGAATTTGGTTCCTAAACCTGAACATTATTGACCAGACCTATCAATTCATGAATGAAATACCAGTAGAATTTCACACAAATGCTTGCGAAACTTTACCAAGTGCCTGCAGATTTCATGGGAATTTGGAATTAGGAGAACTCGCAGCAAAAAGGGTTTTGCATGCTCAACCTTCACATGGAGCAATGTATATTGTTTTGTCAAACATTTACGTTGCAAAAGGAAGGTGGGAGGATGCAGCAAGTATTAGAGCATTGATGAGAGCTCAAGGAGTTAAAAAGAAACGGGGAATAGTTGGATCGAGTTGCAGGGGAATACTCATTTGTATGCAATGACAACTCTCCTCTCGTCGAGGAGATATGCAGAGAACTAGATAATACTTCCATCATAGTGGATGGTAATTGTTGATTTGTTGTGGACAAATCAAGCTTGCAATTGCCAGCGGGTCAGCTCATCATTCTTTCTAGAAATTCGGGAGTGGACATCATTTTTGTGTCAGTTGCTTCAAGGACCTCAGAAGCTCAACAAGCAGCACAGGTTCTGAAATAAGAATGGCAATGCCATTATGTGAGAAGATGTTGTAGTAGCTATACTGACAGATATTAAAAGGATTTTAGATTCTACGGGAACAAATCGGCTCTGAATTTTACAAGAATGCTTAATCTCCTCTATCATAGCTCTCCACCAACTTATTCTTTCCTATCCGGGATCAACAATCAGTGAATCCAGAAACTGTGGCAGGTATGGGCTTAATTGCATTTACCGCTTTTTATTAACATTTGGTATTAGTGTTGATAATTTATTTTATTTCTCAAGAAACGCATTTTGAATGGTCTGGCAATGGTTTACTTTTGTCTCGTGTAACTCTACCTTGTGCAACATATTCATGGAGTAGAGTTGTGGTTAGTTTGAAGATTCTGTGTTCCATAGTTGCATTTGTAGCCAAACACATCTGTTTTCTTTTATGTAGTAGGAGTAATATCGATTGACAAGTAAGTAGTAAATATTGATACAACTGAACCAAAAGTATACCACTATTAGCCTGTTTACAGAGCATTAGATCTTGGGCAGCATTTGGATCAGTCATTCAAGATTTTATGCTGCAACAAGCATGACAAATCTTGATACCTGAATGACATTTCATGTAAAGGTTGGCCATATTTGCACCAAATTCCTTTGACACAGTCAGCTAGAAGAGCACGATACCCCTGACAATTTTGGAAGTCCTTTAGATTTCAATGAGACCAATTATCTTGGAGTTTCATAATGGCGCCCAATAGGAGTTCAGTGATTTCTGTGTTGGTATCACAGCAGTCAAACCTTCCTGTTTCTCATCCAGCAACACTATGTTCTCTTAGAAACCCAACTCTGTCGGAGGTACGGGGCTTTTCCGTTGTGGGAAGCTAATTGCCTTCTCATTAACATTCACTACCAGTATTGGTGTTGATATATATTTTTTCCCTTGTTAGCCCATGCTACATTATGAAAATGTATCAGTTTGACTATGTATCAGTTTGAGAACTGGCATTATGACTATGTATTAGTTTCAGTGTACTGTCATGTAATCTAGTAATCATCTGCTTTGTGCTCATTTGAATGTTCTTTAATATCTGAAGCATAATGTTGTCATAATTACATTTGGGAGAGCAAGTGATACTACTTTGTCGTTTAACATCCTAATCTGTTATATTAGATTAATAGTCATGTTTTTTGGGGCTTATTCTCTTTATGTAATCATGTATTTTACTGCAGAATCCCTGAATTCCCTACTATTGTTAACATCTGGGATACAGACACAAATAGATAGAAGCATGGCAACAGGGTTGTGGCGAGCGGAAGGGAAGCTTTCAAGGATTCTCCTTTCTGATGTGCAGAAGGTCATATTGTTTTTGAGTTACGTGCATACGATTGATAAAAGGAGGTCGTGAGTTCCAACCTGCCTCACTGATTGCTGAAAACTGGAAAGGAACTGAAAAAGAGCTCGAACTTGATGTTTGAAGTCTTCAGCTAACAAGGTACTGCTGTATATATATTGAGCAAGATTTTATGAGTCAGCATTTGGAGTTCTAACCACCAAGGCCTAGTTTGGCAGCCAAGTTTGTGAAACAGAGGTTTCGTTCAAGTTATATTGAAACTGGGGCTTGTATAGATGCAAACATCAGTTTCTTTCACTTTGGAGTTTCCAGAACCTTGATCGGAGTAGAGTTTCCCAAACTAAGGCTGGAATCCATATGTGATTAAAGTCTACAGGAAACTTTTATTTTATTTTATTTTATAATTTTTTTGGGAGAAATATATAACAGACTTTTAATGACCAACATTAATCATCAAACAATACAACTAGTTTTCTTTCTTCTTTTTTTTTTTTAACAAAAGAAATTTGCCCCACCTCATCACTCATCAGGGTGTGATCCCCTGTTTCCTCCCAAACATGTGCTCGCTTTGCACAGTACACGTGTCTCACAACCACAGCTCCGGACCGCAAAATAGCTTTCCCCTCACATTTCAATCTGCTTTATCATCAGTTTTGGGGTCCGCCGTTGGATGTGAGCAGCCTAAGGATCCAAGCAAATTGAGAGAGACGCGAGAGAGGAGATGACGAGGGGAAAGCAGAAGATTGAGGCGCAGAAGAAGAACGCAGAGAAGAATCAGAAGCCCAAGGGATCTCAGTTTGAGGCAAGGGCCGTTGCCCTCAAAGTTACATGCCCAATCTGCAAGGTAAATGATCTCCCCTCTAGCTTTGATTGATTTAAGATTGCCCATCTGTTGAAAGCTACGATTTTGATTGCAAAAGTGTGGGTAAAGATTGGATCTTTGTGTTTTTGTCTGTACTGGGGGTACTTTTTTCTTTTCTTTTCTTAGTTTACTTTTCTAATATCATGATTGCCGATTTGATAAATCAATGATTCTGCAATATAGCATGTAAAGGTTGGAGCTTTTTTGTGATGGGTCTGCTCTCTTTGTAGAATCCCTTGATCTTTGCTGAATGTTGACATGTCGCTTTTTATCTAGAATTAGCAGTTGCATGTATGTTTGGATCATTGATTCAGCAAAATAGCAGCATTGGTATTAGTTTTCTAATTCAACTCTTAAAACAATTATGTGCATGGTTTATTGTGGTTAATACAAACAGCAGTTTTCATAATCAAAGAGTTGCGTTATGGTTCATTGTGCCAAAGTTGTATAAAAGGTTTGCTAATATGATACATGACCAGTGACCGAGGAATATCGAGGGAACTTTAGTATCGAGATGGCAAGCAATGGCACGTATAATTAAGTCTAAAGTTTATTTATTATTTATAAAGGAGATTCTGTATGAATGTTGTATGTTGAATGTCAAGCTTATGCCTCAAGAGGTATGATTTGTGTTGGAGGATAGTGCTTCCGGAAATGATTGCCGGAAAGCTGGACTTTGCATCACAAAAGTTGGAGTTTATAGAAAATAAGGGAAAAGCGAAACAACTAGAAGACTTTTTGTGTGTGCAAATGGGGACCATGAAAAACGAAAGCATTCACTTCAATTGGACCGCACAAATCCCTACAAAATGAGTTACTGGTTAAAGCTTATGTTGAGAGTTATATATTCTTGTATTGTGAATTCGGACCTCTTCCTTTGAAGAATTCCCATTAAAACAGGTTTTTATGTAATCTGAAAGATGTAAAGCTAGTTGGAAAAAGTTGGAAGAATTTCAATTACCTTATTCTATAATTGATGGATCTGAAGTTTAAAACATTTCTGGATTTGTTACAGGTGATATGTGATAGTGCATGATAATCATATTTATGAACACTCTTGAGGAACCTAATGATTGCTAGAGGAACTGCACAGAATTTTGAATCCTTTCAACAATGTACAAAAAAGAATAAGATTAATATTAATAAGCAATTGGTAAAATTTATTGGCTAACTGAGAAATATTCAGTTATGTTGAAAGTTGTTGGTTCAAAGATAACACAAAGAAAAGTCTCACAAAAGATAGTTTTATCGAATAAATGTTCTCAAAGAATGGTGTTCAATTTTGCCCCATCATTGGAACATTGTGACCATATGATATCTAAATAGTGGCTGTAGCAACTATAGAGATGGCAGTGGCTATTTCTTAGAGTAGGATGATCCTATGAATACTGATGCAGGAGCTTAGAAATCTTGTGTAGTGCAGCTAACAGGGATCTTCAGCCTTGAAAATTGGAATTAGAGTTAAGTAAACTATTCTGTGATGTTTGTATTTATATAGGTTTATCACGCATATCATAGTTCAAATTCAGTTTGCATGAATATATTGAAAAAGTATGTATTGACAAATTTTTTCTTTTCTGTACTTATGGATTGAGTCAGTTTTAAATCACGTAATTACTGTCATGGTACATATAATCTTCTTAAGTGAGAAATCTGCATTTACATTTTTATTTTATTTATATAAATGTATTTATTTTTATGGTTTTAGCAAAAGGCCATACTCGTAGCATGAGCAGGATACAAACTCCAATTTCTCCTTAATGACTGTGAGAGGCTGTATCACTAAGGTACGCACACACTGGGCTCATGTATAGATAATTATAGGTTGATAGTATACAATAGGTATATATGGAAGTGACTCTCTAAATCGAAGTCCCTGGTCAGTGAGTATGAGAATATGCGAGGACTAGATATAATTCGATGCAAAACTTCATTCTTTATATCTAGGATAAAGATTGGACCCTCTATTACTGCATCTAAATATTCTCAATGTTGCCAGAGAGAGAACATCATTCCATTTTGTGCTGCGAAGAACACATTGTTAGATGACAATAGAAACTTAAAAACTTCTCACATAACGTAACATTGAATAAGGTGCAGATAATTTTCTTTAACATCTCTTGTAAGATAGCTTTGGCCGTGGGCATGCTTTACAACCATAACACTGTGGAATATGACATTTTAGTACATTAACATCTTTGGTAAATTTATGTTTCTTTGACTCACTTGTTTAATTATTTCAATAGATGACCTCTTAGAGGATGCATGTGGTAGATTTCTTCAGCTCATAAGATGATTACATGCACAAATTCTAGTTATTATACCAAGTCAGTTCTTGTGCTTAAGGTTCTATTTTCAGGTACAACTTGCAAATCAAAACCAGCTGGGCGACCACTACGGTTCGAAACACCCCAAAGAGAAACCTCCGAGTGAGTCAGGATGACGGGTCTCTGCAAACATTTGAAAGGGCTTCGACGTGTGTTATTTTCAACTGCATTTGTCGAGTCTAGTCTATCATCTTTTGCGTCGTCTGAGGTAACATTAAAGGATTTTGTGATGCTTAGGTGAAGAATAACTTCTCTGGATATGGAATCTTTGTTGCCTCTTTCAAATTGCCTCTTTCAAATGTATTGTGTACTCGTGATGTGTATATGGAATGTGAGCTACTTTGGTTTGCCTCTGTACTAATAAATCACTTCTGAGAAAATGTGAAGAAATTATCAGATGGTGGTCTAATAGTGTGTTGGAGATTGATACCTGTTGCTCAAGTTGACAATAAGAAGTGTGGTCTCTCTTGTTTTTTTCCTTCTGAAGTTTGAAAGTATCTTTTCTTTTTCTTATAACCATTGCAGTGGATATTGCAAGGATGTATTGAAACCTTATATTTACAAATTTTCTCCTGCAATCAATGAGAATTTGATTTTGTAAGCAATCTATTTTCTTCTTTCTAAAAGTGATGGGAGCATTTGAAAATTGTTCAAGCACTGCAATAAAACCAAGATGACACCAGGTTGATAGTTTTCTTAAAATCACGGAATAGACTTAACAAACCCTAGAGGGAAATCTGAAGCTGAGAATATCTGGCCTCAGTCACATTCAATCAGGCTCATAAGAAGGCTAAGAAAAAATCCATGTATAGAATTAAAAAAAGTCTGAAGTTAACTTGTTTGTCCCCAAACTTGAACATCAAATATATGAATAATCAGTATAACAATATTATTTGAAAGTACTTCTCTCTCTGTTCTTTTCAACAACAAAAACAGAAAGAGAAGGGGAGAAAAAAACCAACTTAGGTTATGCATCACATAGTTACAACTGTATTCATGTCCTGTGCAACCAACAAATTCTCTACAGACAACAAAACACTGAAGCTAGAGAGTCATTTCTGTATCAAAGGTCTTCCTGAATGAGCTTATTCAACAACGTCGTGAGAAGTGCATCCCTCTTCTCAGCGCGGCTCTCTTCCCTCAACCTTCTCTGTTCCTCCCTCTCTCTCCAAGCCTGCTCCAACATCAACCTCTCCCTCTCGAGCTTCTCCATTGACTGCCTCCACTCCTGCTCAATCCTTCGCCGCTCCTGAGCCCTTCTCTCCATCATCTCTTGCCACTGTAACTCCATGTGCTGCTGCTTCTGGAAGAACTCCTGAAGTACATCATTAATATTACTGCTACTGCCTGTCTTTGGCTTGTCTGCTGCTCTCTGCGGCTGCTGCGCTCCCTTTTCAGGCTTCTTCTTCTTACTTTTTGTTGGGCGTTCTTCATCACTTTCTTCATCATCCTCATCGTCATCCTCGGATAATTCTTCAGAGGATCTATCCCCACTGAGTCTCTTCAGCTTCTTTTTGGACTGGGAGGCACCAGACTCTGTCTCAAGAAGGCGTTGCATGTTTCTTGCCCTCTCTGTGAAGACTGCATGTAGCTCATCAAAGAATGGGCATTGCCTGCCAGTCTCGGGATCAGCGGTCTCTTTCCCCTGGTTAAAATAATAAGGGTAATACATTAGACAGGAATATATCAGATAAAATAAGTGGAAAGACTCAGCAGATCACCATAAAGGAACAATGAGATGGAAATGATTCTTCCAGACTCAACTAGTTCTTCAAATTTTCGCACCTACTAATATATATAAAAGATTTAATTGATTAAAATTAATTCTTGTCAAATCTGCTAGCTATTTGCCACAACAGAGCAGCCTTTTCAAAGCATGATTTCTCCACAAAAAAAAAAAAAAGGTATATACCTTTAGCTTAATAATGTGGTTTAATTTTGTTTGATCTACTTGGTGCTAAAACAAACTGACATTCTCACAAAATTCAATTGGTTCAATTAAGATCCATTCTGCCAGTAATTATAGGACTCCCATTACAAAAAAAAAATTTAGATAATTTAAACATCTGGATGAAACATATGGTTTCAACTACAAATTTCAGAAATCATCCAAAATCTGCTATGAAGGTGAGAAGAAGATCCAACTTTGAAGAAGCACGTGCGGGCCGGGTGGGGTAGGGAGGAAGGGAATTAAAATGAAGAACAAAAAACCTTTAGAAGAAGATGAAATGTGAGCCTTGTTTTAAATATCGGCCGAGTCGGCCGAGATATCGTCCGATATCTCCTTTTATGCCTGTTGCCGATACGATATGGGGAAATCGTTCGCCACATCGTTTGCAGCAAAAAAAGGCCGATATTTGAAATATCGGCCGATAAATCGCCCGATATGAAATAACTTATTTATTGCACGACTGCGTGCGAATGTACATTGTTTTTTACTGTCTTTGCAAGCATATTACATCATTTTTATTAGATAGATGATATCCATGACTCTAAATCAACTTTTAATTATCAATATTTCATTATATATAGTGTCTGGCATGAACGCCCGAAATGCGCACGTATCCCCGATATCTCCCCCGATATCCGATATCCGATATGAAAAACCCCCATCCGATACGATCCCGATATCCGATATTTAGAACCTTGAATGTGAGGCATGCAGAGACAATGAGGTGGTTCTTATAGTGATACATAATTTATCATTCTTTTGAAGCAACACTGTTGGACCAAAATCTCTAGGGTACAAGTACCCATATCAGTCCAATGGAGATAATATATAAGTACACAAAGAAAAAATTGCATCTTAGATGCTGCAAGCAGTTTTCCTAATTGGTGTATCTTGTTGATCCCATAAGATATTAAGCCCAAGCTTTTTTGTACTTTCCCCCATAGCTAAAACCATGAGTAATCTATGATAAAAGGGGTGGAAGACCTGATGAGAACATCTTAGCTTTAATTTTTATTGTATTTTCAGTGTACTTGTTTGTATTTTAGTGTTTTGTATTTTAGTTGTGTGAGTAGTGAGATAGTGGGTAGTTTTGAGAGTAGTTGGAACTTGTAGTGAGTAGTTGTAACTGGTATTGTAAACCTTTAACCTATATGTAACCCATGTACTCTATTGGCAGAACTTAATGAAGAAATCTGAAATTTTCTCCCTCTTGCATGTTTAGTTCTATCTTCTTCTCTCTCTCCCTGGTTCTCTTCTTCTCTCCTGTGCACCCATCCTCTCTCTGGTTCTGTTCTGAGATCAACATGGTTACCTGAAACGAGCTTCTTAATCGGTAAAGTTTCTTCAACGCTCAGATTATTAGTTGGATTACACATCAGTTAAATCATCTCTAAAGTATTATCTTTATTCCATGTTATTCACTATATCGTGAGATGTGTGAATGTATAACTTGTGATTGCTTAACTTTGATATTGATTTTAGAACTTACCCTGCATAATATAGGTATTATTGCTAATTCGATTGAGATTCGAGATGTGCATAGCTACACTTGCGATCTTGTTTAAATCCATTTGCAACATTATTAGTTTTGAATTGTTTTCCTACCGAAGGTCGTCCTATTTAGTGAAACGTAGCGAGTTTGATTATGTCACTGGTTCCCTACATGCCACTACATGGCATGCACGCAACGTTTCACATCAATCACCTTTTGTATTTTAAAAAAATTAGAATAATTATAAACAAATGAAGAAAGTTTAATCTGGATGAAATGTAAGCATTTGGCGGAATATCCAGCCAAAAAACCAACTCATTCAGTGACCACACAGTCACTGACTTGTTGCTCTGGATCCTAATACATTAGAATAAAACCTTTAAACTAACCACAGTCTACAAAAAAAATATAACAATGTAAAGAACTCTAGAAGACTACAACTAAACTATAAGGTGAACCCAATAAATAAAGATAATAGAGGAGTAGGAGAAGAAATGAGAGAAGTCCAATCAGAATTTCTTAATTATATCCATTTTCACATTCCAAATTAATCCAAAAGTGTGGAGCGAAACCTAATCATTCAATCACCATGCTGTCCATATAACTAACACTTTATACATTTATACACAATGAAATTAAGGCTACACCATTGTGATCACATTATAACTTAAAATTTGAAGAAAAGTATCCATTACTAACCCAGGAAGGTAAATCAAGCAAGCACCAATTTGCCATATCAACCAATCAAGCTTGCAACCAAAACCAATTTGTGCAAGAAAAGAAAAGGAAAAGGAAATATTTTAGACAATCAAAGTAGAAACCTAATCACCTAACCTCAAATTTCACATACCCATCATTTTTCACCCAAAAAGACCCACCATAAATGAAAGCACAAAATGCAATCAAACAAAGCTAAAATTAATCAAAATCCAACCTTTTCTGATACCCACCGAACCTTTTCACTAAAGAAACGAGACAGCTCAAAAAAGATCTGACCTTGTACCGATTTACGAGATTCTTCCACTTGCACTTGCACTGCTCCGGGCTCCTCCGGTAGCCTCTCTCCCTCATCTTCCCCGCCACCGCCTCCCACAGCGTCTTGTTCCTCCTGACGACGTTGAAATCCCTCTCGAGGTCAGCCCTAATCGCAATCAGATCTCTGGTCTCCTGCTGGCTCCACTGGGGCAGCCTCTCCTCTTTACCCTTCCCAGTGCTCGTCCCCACCATCTCTGGGTTCGGGTGGAGACCTTGCAGGGCCGATAGCGTCCCCATCCGACCCGACAACGGATCGCCGTCGCCAGCTGCTCCTCCGATCATCATCGCCTCAAACCCTAGCCCTAATTTTGAGCTTTTTTGGGGGGATTTTTTATTTAATCTGTTTGATTGTTTTTGGTGGGAAATGAGAAGCGAGAAGAAGACTGGGTAATAATAATTTGGGTGAAAAATATTGAGGTGGGGGAGCATTTTATATAGCAGTCGGATTCCGAAATTGACGGTGAGATTGTGTGAATTTACGAAACTACCACTATGGTTGGTAATTAAATTTGTGAGAACAAATATGTCTTTTTGCATATTGGTGCTGTGAATTTATGTTATTATGTATTTGCTGATCTTTGAAAGATAAGAAATTGCATAAAACATTTTTACAATAAGCATAACAAAAAACTTTGTTGCGGGGTTTGCGATTTCGAAGAGCTCAGTTCGTCTCGTAGAGTGGTCATTTTATACGCCACGTGGCTTGTCTACAAAAGTAAAATTAATCATAATTATTTATATAATAATAATAATTATTATACTCTTTAAATACTACAATCGTCCTCACTTTTGTTTTAAGCAAAATTATCACAAAATAACATATGACTAGCATACAGCTTGTGGAACGGTGGAAATCGAGCTCAGGTGAGGTAAGAGGTGGTGAAGAAGAGAAGGGAGACAGTTTTAGCTAAAAAGGAAGAGGAAGAAGAAGAGGAGGAAGGAAACAAAAGAAAGAAAGAGAGAAAGTAAGAAGAACGAGGGAGGAGGGCAGAAGAAGAGGGGGAGAGAGAGAGAGGAGGGAGAACAACGGCCTGCTGGATTCTCTCAATCGCTCTCTTTCTCTGCAGACGGACATACGGACGAGCAAAATTCGTAAAAGACTCACCAGAGAAAATCTTGCTTCGCTTCATTTTGATTATATTTTAAGAAGCGGAAATTAAAAAAAAATTGTATAACAAAAAGGAAGTTGAGGACTAAATTTCAACAGGGTCAGCAACTTCTAGAAGACTAGATCAAGGTCCACTGTAGACTGTACTAGTTTCCATCAAGCTTTTCACACGCGCTGCAAGTGTGAACGGATGAGCGCTGTAATTTGACTACCAGTGCAAGAGAACATGTTGATGAGTCGGCGGGAACAGCCAAAAAAAAAAATCCAAAGACAAGTTTGAACCCAAGGAATGCAAAACACAAAAGTCAAACTTCCTTCTCTGAGGAGAGGACTTATTGTCAGGCCCAACTTGTGGAAGGCCCATCTAGTAATAGGCCTACCTCGTCAGCCTATGGGCCGCTCCGTGCAACATCGTACAAAGTACCGAGTTTACCCCCTACCAACCCAAATGGTGCACAGTTGTAAAGAACCCCATAAGTCCAGTGCACTTTGACCTAATTGCAAGCATAGACTTAACCTTGACGCGAATCGACTTGGGAAAAAAATGTATTACATGACTCAGAATTAGAGAGCTGGGGCAATTGAGACCGGAATGAAAGCGAACTGTGCATAAGAAGGCCCAACTTAGTAAACGGGTCATGAAACGCGACCTGGCCCAATACCCTTGCCCGAATTCGACAAGAAGATTCCTTTCTTGCTCTCCAGTGTAAAGAGAGAGAGAGTATAAAATTAGCGTACTGAGCTCTCTCCCCCCTTCAGCTTATTTTCCCTTCTGTAATCAGAAATTGAGCTCAAATCAAAGAGCTGGGGGTGTTTGCAATTTCATCGTTCTCTCGTCTCAGATCCCTAATTTTCTTCTATTGGTTGCAAGTTCTCCTTGTGTATTTCTGATTGCAGGTAGAGATGGCACCAAAGAGCCGCCATCGGCGCCATCGGCGATCATTGAGGCAGTAGTTGCATCAATGGTATCAGAGTGTCAGCTCCCTGACGAACTTGAGAAGGTCAACGACGATCATGAAGAGGAGGTTAACCCTTTTGGATCGGTTCCATGTCCTGGCGACTGTGTTGGCCTTGATCCCAAGCTGAGAGTGGATCTGTGAGAGATAGATGGCAACAGCTGGAACTCTCAAAAGGATCGACAATTAGATCTCTGTTTCCAGACCGTCGAGGAGAGGATGAACTTTCTTTCTCGAACTCTTGATGAGAGGATAGGCAATCGATTACGAGCAGTGGAGGGGCAGATGGCTGATTTTTGAGACGAGATTGTCAAAATGTTTGAACAATGGGGCCATGGCAACAATACACATTGAAGGGAACGATGGTGATCGGCAATGAGGAAGCTCCACCAGCTGAAACCCCTAGAGTTAGCCCCAAGTCTGTGATCCCTACAACAGCAACAGTGAAATTAGCGACCCCATTGAGCATAGTGGAGATGGAACCGTGTTCAGCTCATGGTCACAGAACCACCCCGGTGGACTCGTGTAAATTTTTCTCCCCCTAAGGACCCTAAGGTTGATGTGCATACGTTCAATGGAGGGGGATGTGCTTAATTGATTGTATCAGATGAAGAACCTCTGTCATGCCCGCTTTCCAAAAATACGTGAAAACGGAGTCACGAAGAGAGTTGGTGACGTATATACGCGAGTAATATACCTCATGCATACATGCTAAATCTAAAATAACTTAAACAAGCTATAAAAATCTATTATATGATAAATCAATATAACAGTAATAACATATATAAATGCCCACACTAGATATTATATGATAACAGAAAAGAAATAACGACTGATTGTCATGTATAGAGAATCAGAAAACTACAGAATCAATAAGAATGAAAAGGAGGATTAGAGCACCAGAATGGGTAGAGGAAAACTCCAGGTTATTCGCGACACGTCCGGTCTCATCAAACACCTGATTAATAACATAGAACGTCCAATATCTGAACGTGCAAATTTAGGCTCGTCAGGAAGCAACTTAATGAGTATGTAAGAAAACGAGAACGTGCTCGTACATATAAACACTATGTACATGAAATGATAACATATATTGAAAGGAAATACATAGATAAAACATTAATAAGAAGAGAGTATGATATAATGAATATCAATCAGCATAGTACAAGTATCATGATGACATGTAATACCTAATTTCAAGAATAATGATATCAATCTAGTATACAATCCGGTGTCAGGTGTCTATATATGAGTACAGTCAGGCGAATACAGTCAACTATATTACATAATACAATTTATCATTATTAATTATGTCAGCGAATACTAATTGCCACATATAATAGATGCATCCTATACTTCACCTACTACACATGAAAATGATAGGTTGAAGACATTGTCCATACTTTAAGTGGGTCTCGTACATACCCGGAAGCACGGCCCAGATGCCGGGCGTTAAACCAGGTCCCAGTAACAGTAACAGTACTCGCAGTATCACTGTAGAATAATACTCACAGTAACACTATAGAACAACAAACAGATGGGATGTCAGTAGTCCCTCGGAACCCTATAGTGGAACTGTACGTCGGCTGCGCAACCTGTATCCTAAGTCCACCCAAAATACAGACTCGTTGTCTCATCCATCAATTTTTTCAGACATAATGTAAGTTATCCATTTACATTATTGTTTGATTCAGTTAAATCGGTCAATATCCATGTTATTAGAATATTGGGACGATGCGGTGACAGTAACAGTAATCGCATACACGGTGAACAGTAATAAGAACAGTGAATAGTAACAGTAACCATGTGTACGATAAATAGAGTTGTACCGAGTGTTACGGCCTAACAATATTTTCCCATTAACTTTTGGTAACATGAATCAATACCAATAACAGTCCTTTACCGTCCAGTCAATGTACAAACTCATATAAAACTGATTAACAACTCATCCACTCATACTAGATAATAACAGTAATGAATGCATCAAATCATAATCTTGATACAGTCATCGTAAACATCAAGTCTTAATGTATGTGAAGGTAATCCGGCACAGTAAACCACACGTTTAATAACCAGTTCTCTCATTGTTATCAATTTGTTCTAATCTTCTAAATCACCAATAACCGAGATCAAACAATAACTGTTGTAACGCCCTAATCCCACGGATACGGAGACGCTACGACGACGTATATACGCAGAGCGGAAATACTCGCAGGTATATACACTAAGCCTCTGTACAGGGAGTATATCTATATATGATTCACCATAAGTTCAGCATAAATAAGTACAAGATTACATGCAAAAGGGGTGGGTTTTACTAATGGGTATAGGATCATGGGTTTAGGAATAGGCTAATGGGTTATGGGTTTAGCAAATGATAATGGCTATCAATGGATATTAGGTTATGGGTTGGGCTTAAGATAAATACAAAGAAAATAGGGGAGAGAAAGAGATGAGCTAAAAGGATATAGGTTAGGGAGATTGAGAATACAATGAGAACCATAATAATAATAATAATAATAATAATAATAATAATAATTAATAAAGAATAATAACAATAAAAATAAGATTCCTAATTCTAATGAAATATTATTAGTAATAAGACTACTACTAATGACAATCATTAATATTAATAATATATAAAGTCAAATAAATATTTAATATTTCAAAATAATAATAGGTGTGGATCAAGTTAAATAATAATACTAATAAAATAATAAGTAAAGTAAAATTAGATACTTAAAAAAAATAAGAATACAATATTATTAATTAGGAATATTACAACTCTTTGTTATACATGAAACCCCGTAGAGAATAGGGTGGAATTTTATGTGTTCTATCTGAAGGATGATACATTAGTCTGGTGGAGGTGGTTGCATAAGCATAAGAGAGGTTATATCTTCTGGCTTGAATTCTACGAGGAGATGGTGATGCAATATGGTCCTGATAAGTTGGATGCCCAAATGATAGCCTTGGCCAATATGAAGCAAATTGGGATTATGTCTGGGTATCACAAGGCTTTTATCAGATTGGCTTATCTAGTTGATGATTCTGAGAGGAACTTAATCAGTTTGTTCTTACACGTGGGCTAAGTGGGGACCTTAAGGGGAAGGGGAAGCTAGATAAGCTTACATCCATGGTGGTTGCTTATAAAAGTCCTTGCGCCAGAGAGATGATTACTCTGACTGAGTAAGACTGGCCAAATTCCAACCATTCAAGAGCTCTAAATTCTTTCTCACATGTCAAGACCATGACTACTAGTGCAACTGGGAAGGAGGGGAGTCTAGGAGTTAAGAACCAATGAGAAGACTTACCTCAGCTTAAGTTGAAGAGTATAGAAAAAGGAATTTGTACTTTAAGTGTGATTAGCCATATGCAATTGGCACAAATGTGAATGCAGAAGCCTTGTGCTGATTGAATGTGATGACCCTGAGGAAAATGCAGAAGAAGTGATGAGGACATCACACCAGTTGCGAGTTGTCTTTTTATGCCTTAGTTTATTTTGAGATGTGTTTTATTCCTTTCTTTTAGTATCACATCGGTTATATCCAAGAAGTTCACTTTGTAAGAGCCTATATAAAGAGGCTCAACTCAATGAATAAGGGGAGAATGATTAAATAAAACTTTTTCAGTTAAAATTTCAGAGCTCTTGGGTTCTTGAGATTGGGGTGTGAAGCCCGTGGTGCAAGGGGTGCGAAGCCCGCGTAAGGGGTGCGAAGCCCAAAATTATCCGGTTCTTTCTCCAACCCTAGTCTCTCTTTTTTCATTTGATTTCTTGTAAAAACATAGTTTTTCCTTTTTATTTGTATTCGAAGGTGATTGCAATCCTGTATTACATCAATTTGGTATCAGAACTTTGGTCCCAATTCCCTTCGAATTTCTTCTCGTCCCCAAATCTTAAATCTAGATCTGGATCTCTAGATCTAAATCTACATTGCAAAAAAAAATTCGATTATTGTTAGATCTAGATCTAGTTTTAGATCTATTTAGATCTACTTTGCCCAAAAAAAAAGAAAAAAAAAAGAAAAAAAAAAAAAAAACAGAAAAAAAACAAAAAGAAAAAAAAAAAGAAAACAGAACAAAAAAAAAAGAAAACAGAAAAAAAAGAAAACAGAAAAAAAACAGAACAGAAAAAAAAACTTTACTGTTCACAGTGAACAGTAATCGACCGATTACTGTTCACAGTGAACAGTAATCCCTCTGTTACTGTTCACGTGAACAGTAACCTTCAGGTTACTGTTCATGTCCCCCCAAAGCCCCAACATTCATCCATTCTGAGCTCGTTTCAAGCTCGATTCGAGCCATTTTTGAAGCAGCGGACTCGTAGAGAGTAACACTACACATCTACAGCCTTCATATTCTAGTTCAAGTTTCGGTCGTCTGTCAGATTCAGCTCAGCAGATCAGCGCACCACAGTCCAGAGCTTGTTTCTGCCCCGATTAGCATCCGATTTGCTCCATTCTCGAGGTGATATCCTAACTTGACCTGAATCGTTAACTGTTAGATTACTTGCAACTACTATATGGATTGCTATTATTTGTTGGTTGAATTGTTATTTGCTTCGATCTAGTGGTTGCATTAGCATTTATCGCTTTTTCATCATTTTAGGAATGCTTTTTCTTTGCATTTAGAACTTAAACTTTAGGGTATTTTGTTTCGTGCATACATTTAGTTTAATTAACTTTAGGGTTCTCTACTGCATCTGCTTGTTTGCTGGAGTCATCATGACTAGTCAGCAGTATAGGGACCCCCACTTAGACCAGCTACACAAACTCCATCAGGGTCATATGTCCGTTCATGATTATATTGCCATGTTTAAGAACTTAATCCATCGCAGTGATGTGAGAGAGCACCCTTCTGAGACTCTAACTAGGTTTGTTTGGGGTTTACGACCTAAAATAAAACGTGCTATGATTACTGGCCCCTATGACTTAGACACTGTTGAAAATGCCTTTGATGTTGCATTAAAGTTGGACTTTACTTTCAAAACGCTAGTCAATGCTAAGGCTAAGTGTTATAAATGTGAGGGATATGGACATTATGATTATCAGTGTCCTTCAGAGAGTCAACATGTTAGAATTGTGTCTAGTGATGAAGTTGACGTCTCGAAGGTTATTGAGGAAGTCCATGTTCCTCCCAAGACTGTTAGTATAGACAAAACAGTTGGTGCCGACACACTGGTTATTGATGAAATTCACATGTCTAATAGTGTCAGTGATGACGTAAATGAGATAGTTGAGACTACTACATTGCTTTTTCCTGTTGCATACATTGATGATATCACTAGACCGATAGCAATTTATAATGATACCCACAAATTTGCTACGTACCCATATAGTACTTTGCAGGAATTTACAGTTGATAATAAGGTGATGGTTACGAGTCACCCTGAGGCTACGAGAAAGTTGCACGCTTGGTGTAAAGATTTTGATAGGACTCTAAAGAGGATTGCTTTCATTGCTTACGAGTTGGATAGCCCATGGGATCCTGGTATCGGCTCTATCTTCAGTAAGGATGATGCGCTTCGCTCTACTCTCTGTGCCCTGATCGCGCTGCTATCTTCCACAGCTGATCCGTCATGGAGACCTCCTCCTCCGCCACCATGGTCCCAACAGGAGGTACCCATGCTGCTGCCACGACCACCACCTTGGCCCGACTGAGACACTTCGTGAGGACCCTCCCTCGACAGGGTCGAGTTTCTCCCACCCCGGGGGAAATGATGAGGACATCACACCAGTTGCCAGTTGTCTTTTTATGCCTTAGTTTATTTTGAGATGTGTTTTATTCTTTTCTTTTAGTACCACATCGGTTATATCCGAGAAGTTCACTTTGTAAGAGCCTATATAAAGAGCTCAACTCAATGAATAAGGGGAGAATGATTAAATAAAATTTTTTCAGTTAAAATTTCAGAGCTCTTGGGTTCTTGAGATTGGGGTGTGAAGCCCGTGGTGCAAGGGGTGCGAAGCCTAAAGTTATCCGGTTCTTTCTCCAACCCTAGTCTCTCTTTTTTCATTTGATTTCTTGTAAAAACCTAATTTTTTCTTTTTATTTGTATTCAAAGGTGATTGCGATCCTGTATTACATCAAGAAGAAGAAGAGATTTTATTGGAACCTAGATGTGGGAAGAAGGAGACTGAGCAAGAGCTCTCTCTTCATGCCATGTACTGCTGTTCTTCACTAAGGACCATTAGACTGCTGGGTCAAGTGTTCACGAAGACTGTCAGCATACTGTTTGACATTGGTTCTACCCATAATTTCATTGACCCCAGAGTAGAACAAAGGACGGGTCTTCTAGTAACACTTAAGCATGCCTTCAATGTAACCGTAGACGGTGGTGACAAACTATAGAGAGGGTATTTGCAAAGCAGTACAAATCAAATGCCAAAGGGTGGACATTATGACATATTTTCACATCCTTCCAATTGGGGGGTGTCAAATAGTGTTAGGAGTAGATTGGTTGCAGACATTGGATGAGATGACCCTCTTTAAGGACCAGAGGGTGAGAGTCTCTACATGACGAAGAACATGGGAATTCACAGGAGTTCAAGCCAATGCTGCGGAGTTAGTGCCTGCACAACTCATGGATAAAGTCATGTATCAGTCTGCAAAGGGTTGAAGATATATGTGTGCAGTAAAAAAGAAGAAGACTCACCAGCTCACAAAGGGGAGATACTCAACCCCCAACTGAAAGCATTGCATGAAGAATATGCAGCTATTTTTGAGAAGATGCAAGGGCTACCACCCCAAGAGATCACATGACCATTATATCTCATTGATGCCAAGAGCTTAGCATGTCAACCTGAGACCCTATAGGCACCCTTGGAACCAAAATAACATCATTGAGAAAATGATTGAAGAAATGTTAGAAGCTGGCATCATTAGAAACACCAAGAGCCTATATGTCTCCCTGATTGTCCTGGTTGAGAAGGTTGATGACACTTGGAGGTTGTGTGAAGATTACAAAGCCTTGAATCAGAGAACAATCAAAGATAAGTACCCAATACCTCTTATAGATGAGTTATTAGATGAGTTGCATGGTGCCATCATCTTCTCTAAGCTAGAGTTGAGTGGTTATCACCAGACTATAATGTGTGATGAGGATGTGCATAAAATTGCATTCAAAACTCATACGGGACACTATGAATACTTAGTGATGCCATTTGGACTCACCGATGCTCCAGCCACCTTCCGGGCGCTAGTGAATGAGCTCTTTAGACCTTATCTTAAGAAACTTGTGCTGATTTTCTTTGATGATATCCTCATTTACAATTTTAATTTGCAGAACCATCTGCAGCATGTAAGATTGGTGTTTGAAATCCTGCAGGACAACAAGCTATATGCAGAGTGGAGTAAAGGCAAGCTTGGGGTGAGGGAGGTCAGTATCTAGGCCATGTTGTTTCCTCAACTGGAGTAGCTGTAGACCAAAGCAAAATTCAAGCAATCTTGGACTGGCCAGCGCCTATGAACTTGAAAGATTTGAGGGAATTTCTGGGATTGACAAGCTACAACAGGAAGTTCATCAGAGGCTACAGTTCTCTAGCTGCCCTTACCAGGAAACATGCCTTCCAATGGACAGAGACAGTCCAGCAAGCCTTTGAGACACTAAAGAAGGCCCTCACATTTTCTCCAGTTTTGGCACTGCCCATTTTTTCTGCACCATTTGTCATCCAATGTGATGCAGAATAATCATTCAATTGCTTATATCAGCCAAGAGCTCAAGAATTCAGAGAGAATCTCTTATGCACATGAAAGGGAGATGTTGGGGATACTGTTTGCTATCAAGAAGTGGACGTAGTATCTGCTACGTAGGGAGTTCATCATCAGAACTGATTATAAGCCTCTCAAACACTTGATGGAGCAGAGGCTGAACATAAGCCCAGCACGCTTGGCTCCTCAAGTTGCTAAATTTCAAGTATGTAGTGGATTATAAGAAAGGGAAGGAGAATGTGGCAGTTGATAGCCTGTCAAGGAGGGAAGAGACTGATACATTCTCACTTCTAGTGGTTGCTTTTTTAGAGTCTGACTGGGTCGATCAGGTGAGAGAAATGGTAAACACAAATGGGTACTTAAAGGAACTCAATGCACGATGGGAAGATGGCAAGCTGAACCCAGGGTTGTATCAAAAGAAAGAAGGCATACTCTACTACAATTGCAGAATCCTCATTAGTCCTTCTGCCTCTCTCACTCAGTCACTCTCTGAACACCATGCCACACCAATGGGGGGACATTATGTTTATGAAAAGACTCTTCAGAAATTGAAGAAGATAGTATGCTGGAAGGGGCTCAAGAGTAATGTGAGGCAGTATGTGAGACAATGCGACACCTGCCAGAGATCCAAGTATGAAATGTCCACCCCAATTGGGCTGCTGCAGCCATTGTCAATCCCTGAGCATGTGTGGGAAGAAATCTCAATCGATTTTGTTGAAGGCTTGCCACGAAGCCTAGGTAAGTTCACTGTTCCTGGTGGTGGTAGTTAGATTGACAAAGTTTGCATACTTTATATCTCTCTCCCACACTTTCTCAGCAAAATCCGTGGCTATCTCTTTCATTTAGAATATCTACAAGTTATATGGAATGCCATGGGTGATTTTGTCTAATAGAGACAGCTTGTTCACCAGTGAATTGCGGAAAGAATTCCGGGCACTGCAAGTGTCCAAGCTTCACTTCAGCACTTCATTTCATCCGACATGATAGATGTAGTCAAGAGGTGCTTAGAGACATATTTGAGATGCTTCTGTTCTCACAAACCCCATAACTGGGTGAGTTGGTTGTTTTGAGCATAATTTTGGTATAACACCAACTGGCATAGCTCAACAAACATTTCTCCTTATCAAGCTTTGTATACATACCCAAAACGGCTAAGCTCCAAGTAGTGGAGGATGAGCTAGTTGCGAGGGACATTGCACTCCAACTGTTGAAAGACAACTTAGTAAAGGCTCAGGACATGATGAATGATGGCATACCAACACAAAACTGAGAGAGTGCTCTGAAGGAGACTTGGTGTTTCTAACGTTGCAACCCTTTAGGGAGGTCCCCGTGGGAGGAAGAAGGCCTCTCTCACTCCTCTACTATGGCCCTCACATGGTGATGCAGAGAGTAGGACATGTTGCCTACAATCCCAAGCTACACAATGAAGCCATAATTCATCCTGTATTTCACGTGTCCCAGCACAAGAAAAAACTAGGAAAGTTAATTCAAGTCCAGCATCATGTACCCACTGGCTCTGCAGAACAAATTCTTGAGCCAGAGTCGATACTTGGAGAGAAGAATGGTGAACCGAGGAGGAAGGAGAGTCACAGGTTCTGATCAAATGGAAGCACCTACCAGTGGAAGAAGCTTCTTGGGAGAGCTATTGAGCATTAGTGAAGAGAGTTCCGAGCTTCCACCTTGAGACAAGGTCAAATTTGAGAGGGGAGAATTGATGCATGCAAGAATTCCCTAGTTGCTACAATGGGTTCGACAACTGATACAGTGAAACTCAAGAGCTGCTACAGTGCGAGAGAGCTGGGGAAAAGAAGAAGATTGTTTGAATTTCAGTTGAGATCGCTAATGGGTCGTTCATGGCGAAAATGATTTGTTCAAAAAAGAAAGGCCCAACTTAGTTAACGAGTCGGTAACGGGTTGTGAACCTCGACCCGGCCCAATGATCTTGCCCGAATTCGACAAAGAGATTCCTTTCTTGCTCCCCAATGTAAGAGCGCTGGGTGCTATCAATTTCTTCCTCTCGTTCAGCTACTGTCCCTTTTGTAATCAGAAATTAAGCTCAAATCAGAGAGCTGGGTGTTATCAATTTCATCCTTTTCTCATCTCAAATCCCTAATTTTCTTCTGTTGGTTGCAAGTCCTCCTTGTATTTTTCTGATTGCAGGTGCAGATGGCGCCGAAGAACCGACATCGGCACAATCCGGCGATCGCTGAGGCGGCGGCTGCATCAGTTCCACCCTTCTGATAATCCCTTCATCTGATCTCAAAATAGACTGATCGCAGATTCGACTCCTCCTCCTCGTTCTAGGGTTTCACCCTCACCCCCACCCCACTCCCCCAATTATGATCAGATCGCCCTCGCTTCTCCTCACCATCTCGATCCTTCAGAATCTCCGCGCCTTTGGCCCCGGTCTCAATCCCTTCGCACCTCACGGCATGGGGAATTACTCGTCTTCTCGCTAATCTTCTAGTTTTTGATAGTAGTGCAAAATACTATGTAAACCCTAGTCTCTTGTTTACGATTCGTGTGAGATATTGGGTGTTCTTTTCGTGGGATTTGAAAGGACTTCTTTAGATTCTTTATCTGAAGATTTGGGTTCTTGAATTGGGTGGTGGTCTTTGGGAGGATATTGGCGGTGCGGTATGCCGCAGGAGCAGCAGGAGCGACCTCAGAGGCAGCTATCGAGGAGGCGGTCTTTTAACCAGGGCTGGAAGGAGAGGGACGACAGGGGATGGACCTTGCTCCACATCAGTGCTCGCAAGGGAGATCTTAAGGAGGTTGGTTTTTGTTTCCAGATTGCTCGCTTTCACTGTTTGTTTTCTCCTCTACATCCGAGAACTTCTGTAGTAATTATATCTTATTGCGTTTCTCGTGATTAACATTGCGCAGTGGATTATATGCACGAAGATATGTCATGTTTGATGGCACAGTTTATTGTAGCTTAGCATTGAGAAATAAAAACAGAAAAGCATGTTTGCGAAATACCCAGGCTGTATTTGTTCAATTTTACTAATTATAGAAATTAGATTAGGAGAGGCTGAGAGGAGAGAGATAAGGGATAGGTGTAGGAAACATGACATAGGGGGACTGAGTTGAGGGATAGGTCATGTCTGCTTTCTATATTATTTACAAGGTACCCTTCTAATGGTATTTTTTTTGGGGTATGGATACATTTTACTATCTCTTAAAAAAATTATGTGACTGAGTCGGATCTTAAAGAACATGAGTCAATGTTGTATTGAAGGAGATTGAGTGAGATACATGCATTATTAGGGTTGAAGGGAGTTGCTGTGAAGATAGTAAAAGGATCAGGGTCCTTGCAAATGGCATCTGTGTTTCAGTTAGGTGAGGCACTAACTAATTAATTGTGACACAAAAGGGGAAGGATTGCTGATTTTTACACTAATTACTTTTTTTTTGTGGTTTTCTTAATTTGGAGGCAAGCTAGACTAGTTATCAGAATTTGTAGCATGTATGTCAACTCTTGCTATTTTGTTTCTTTTTGGCTCTTTGGCTTATACTGCGGTTAGGTTATTGAGTGTGTTATAACTACAATAGTCATATCTTTCATATCTTATATACTTAAGTATCAGCATTTATGTTGCATAGACACAGACATACCGACACGACACAACACAATGACATACAATAAATTAAAATCCATACAGAATAGAAGTATTGTGCCTGATACTTGTGTCTCACACATGCCTCCAACACATCCCCACTTCTTAAAGAAGTGTCCATGCTACCTAATTGGGTCTTATCCATCTGAGTTAATCTTATAGTGATCTGAACTGATCTTATTAACGTAGAAAATAAAGTTTGAAAATACTGGGCACTTAGGCGACACACAAGAAAGTTAACTACCAAAGTTAATGGGCAAAAATAATATGGTCTATTGTGTTATGTTGGGCCTCCATCTCTAGTAGGTCATGCCTCTGTTGATGTATATTGGCATATTATGGTGGCTGCTAGCATAATATGGATTTTATGTGTCGTATAGATTGTTCAGTACTGGTTTGGAGAGGTCATGTATCCTGATTAGTATAAGATTCCACTCCATCAATAATTTAAATATTTAATTGGACCACAATTATCTATAAAATTTCTCTTAAGGACTTGTTTGGATTCATGGAAGAGGAAAATGGAAAGTGGAAAGTGAGAGTGGGAAATATTGAAGTGTAGTGGAAAATTGAGAAATGTGGAAATAAGTTTTTCGGTGTTTGATTGTAATGTGGAATTGTATATGGAAAAATATATTGTGTTTTCCGGTGTTTGGTTAGTAATGTAGAAGTGGAAGTGGAAAAGTTGACCACAAAATAATATTAAGTTAAATATTATTTTTGAAGTGACGTTTTTGAACTATAATTAGATTGCAAGTGTGATTTACATGACATCAAAATTTAATGCATTAAGGTACAACTTATTATAAGTGAGATTTACATGACCGCAAAATTAACAATAACACCCTGAAAGTGGGATGATAATGTAAAAGGGAGGTGTAAAAGGGAAAATAGAAAAGGAAAAGGAAAAAGGGGGTTTTCCATTTTCCATTTTTGGTTCAAAACAAACAAGAGAAGTGGACAATGAGTTTTCCCACTTCCCATCTTCCTCCCACTTCCATGAATCCAAACACGCCCTAAGTGGACTATTGATTAATCATATCTTAGTGAATTTAATTTTTTAACATAAAGTTTTATTAATTGAACCAAAGTTTCATTGTAAATACTTCTTATAACAAATCTCTAGTTGAAGTCTTAAATAAATTTGGGAAAACTGTTCAAAATGTATTTTGGATCCCATGCCAAAAGTAACGAAAACTGATAAATTATGAAGCATAATGTTGGTTTCACATTTCACATCCTTAAGCATTTGGCTTCCTGTTGTCAGATGATGCATCTGCATTTATCACCATTGAGTAAAGACATAGTTTGTTTGATAAAAAAACAGGTCGATTGGATTGTAAGTTATCCCCTTTTGTCAATGTTTATTTGCCCACTTGATAAGAAATCCTGCTTGGTGTATAGAAGATATGGGAATTAATTAGCTTAGGATGAGTAAGTATACACCTTAGGATTGTAATGTTTAATATGGTTTTATAGCATAACTATCAGTGACATCCAAAAAAGCCTTTAGTTTTTGTATTAGTCCAGAGTTTCAGACCTATAATATAAAGCAGGATTGTGCTTGGGTCAGAGTTTCTCATATTTGTTTCTCAACACAAACTGTTTTTTGGCTTGAATATACTATATATGTCATATTTGTTTCTCATTGTCAACTATATTTTGGCTTGTGTATACTGTATAATATTCCACATCTTTATCTAGCATACATTGTGACCGAATCAGTTTCAGTTTGGAGCTAGATCAGATATAGATCACGAGATGATGATGGTGGAATCGAACGACTCAGATTTAGTAGGATTTAAGATTTTATTTAAATCAGATTTGAGTAGATTTGGTTGAGATTTATGATTAATTTGAATTATATTTGTTAGATTTGTTTTACAAATAATTGTACACATGGTGCACGTATTGTAGGCTATATATAGTTAGGTATTGAACTTTGAAATGATGATAATTTGATTAAAAAAAATGTTTCATGTGAAACTGTGTTGATATTTTCTTCCGTCTTTCCTGAAACTCAAGTTATTTGGGACTGTTAGATATAGGTTGGGTTTAGGAGGGAAAACTTGAGTTTTCCTCATTTTGATCTTGGTTTTTAGTCTCACATTGGATAGATCAATGGAGGTTAAGTGGGTGTGTGTGTGTGTGTATCAACTCCTCCATTGTCTATTGTTATAAGTGTTAGGTAATGGACCACCTTGCCGCACGCATGTGCACGCACCAGGCCGGGCCGGGCCGAGTTGGGGTGGTGCGCGCCTACGACCCACGGACTTGAATGCAGCTTCGTCCAAGGGATCCTTGAACCTGCTATATTTTTGTTTTGATTTTATCTGTTAATATTTTATTTAAATTTTGATTTAAAATTTTGTTGAGATAGTTCGAGAGTTTCTATTCATTTGACCCGATCAAATCAAATTTAAGATCATGCGAGAGATTGTTGCAACCGAACAGAAGCTGTTACAACAAATCTAAAAGTGCAATCCTAATTTGCGGGGGCTGTTACAACTGACGGTATTCGAACTGCTATAAATACAACATTATCTCGTCAATTCTCAGTACATGAAACAACCATATCTATTACAGTCTCTCTTCCTTCCTCACATTTCTTACATTAAATTCTGTTAAAATTTCTGAACTTGTGATTAAAGTTTTGGTGATTCTAGAAGCTTTCTTTTTCCATTTCGGGCAACAAACCTTCGTCTGAGTAGAGGTCTAGTTCACCGTTCTGAGCTGGTTGCTGATGGTTAACCGGAGGAGTTTTTATTGTTAGGAGAGGAGGTCACTTCAAAGTCCGGACAAGGGAGCGACCATCTTTCTTATAGGGCAGTGCTTTTGCACGACTATGCCATGTCAAGCTAGCAAATTTGTTTTTCCTTTAATTTCTTTTACATTAGTTGCATGTTTAGGACAAGTAATTATATTTGATTAAAAAAATTATTAATTTAATGTGTTGCATGCTTTAAATTTAGAAATATTGTTATATATCCTACAATTTCTTCCATTTCCCCTTATAGAAATCCTATTTTTAAAGTTTATTTGCTAAATTTGCTCCGTGACTTTGGAAGACACTTAGACACATCATGATCTACTTGTGTTGGTGGAAATTTGGTATTAAAGCATAATAACACTGCACCATGAAATTATTCGCCTTTCCATATTATGATGCCATGCGGCAACCGATGATTCTTCTATGACCATCAGTCCTCCACTCCTTGTTCTCTAGCCATGGTTCTTCATGGCAATACTTTGTGCTGGAAGTTTGAGTTGTGATTTGAAGGATTGGATGCTAAGAGGAAAGATCTATGCTCATGTTACCCAGATCTGTGCCCATTAGAATCACTGCAATGATTTTGTGACATATCTGCCAATCTCTTGATAAAAATCAGTTTGCTAAATTCTTATCTGCAATTTGTTGTGTAATTCTAGTAGATACTTCATGATCAGTGCATGTTGGCGGCAGTATAGGTTCTGTAAGGGTCAAACCATGCATCTATATTTTTTGGCCCCCATTGGATCCGAAGATTACGAACGCCTGCTTCCCTTACATATTGGTTATAAGCCAACTTATACAAAATTTTAAACTAATTATTTGTTACAAATTGGTTTACTTTATGTGAGAGGATCAAGAACAGCCAAGGGAAAATATGGAGGGTATATAAATCAGGAAATGATGCTTGGTGAGGAAATAGAGGCCGGGTAGGAGTCTACCAGACGACATTTGATACAGGTTGTACCTATATATGTGTTCTAAGATGGTACAGTGGTAGGTTTCAATAAAATAATATATTTCCGCAAGCAGTAATGCTTTCTCAAAAATATTAAAGTAATGCATTTTCAATGGATGCAGTATTTAGTTTCATCAATAGTTTTTAATTGTTGGAATTTGTATGATATACTACGGGCCTGTTTGTTTCGTTGCAAAATGTCGCAAGTCGTAAGTCGTAAAATGAGAATAGAAAAAGTGAACTGTAGCAGAGAAAATATATTGTGTTTTACGGTGTTTGGTTGATAAAGTGAAAGTGTAAATGGTAAAGTATATTGTGTTTTACGGTGTTTGGTTGGTAATGTAAAAGTGTAAGTGGAAAAGTTGACCACAAAATTAACTGTAGCAGTATTTAAATATTATAAATACTATTAAATTAAATCTACTATTGCAAATTAAATTGTATTAATAAATTTGAGATAAAAAATTAATAATCTTAATATTTTATTTATAACAATAATATTAATAAAATATTAGTATAAATAGTAAAATATTACTAAAATATTAACTAAATAAATAATATAAAATTTTAGAGAATCTAAAGAACATTAATATAATTTTAAGAATACTAATAAAATATAAATATTAAAAAATCTTACAAAAATAATAAAATATATTTATAATATTATAATATTAAAAATACTTGAAAATTATTATAATATAAATTTTATTATAATATTATTGTGATATTATAGAAATATAAAATTAACAAACTAAAATATAATTATAATTTAATAATAAATTATCATTATAGTATTACTATACTGAATTATTATTACAATATTAACATAATAAAATATTAATATAATAATAAAATATATTATGATATTAATAAAGTAATTTTTTATGTTAAAAATAAATAATTAAATATATAGTAATTTTAAAGTATAATATTGTTATATTAATAAAATATTAACTCTAAATAAAATAATAAAAAATGGAATAAGTATTAATAAAATAATAAAGTATTAAATAAAATATTAAATAAAAATATTAAATTAAAATAGTAAAATATTAAATATTAAAACAATATTAAAAACAATAAAAAAATTAAAGATTAAAAATATAAAATAATTAAGTAATTAAATAAGAAATTGAACACTATTTAAAATATTAAATATTAAATTATATTAAATTATATATTGATTATCAAGTAACTGTTTTGAACTGTAAATGTACTACAAGTGAGAGTTACATGACCACAAAATTAACTGTAGCAACTACAAGTGAGAAAATATGAGTGTAAAAGTGAGATTTATATCACCACAAATTTAACTGTAGCAACTGCAAGTGGGAAAAGAAGAGTTGCATTTTGCAACTTGTTTTTCAGCGAAACAAACAACGGAAAATGGAAAAGAAGTTTTACGACTTGCGTTTTGCGGCGAAACAAACACGCCCTACTATGCCATTACCAATAATATAGTATATCACTGTGTGTTAAATATAGTTGAAGCATTTCTTCTTTCTGTTTTTTCCCCTTTTTTGGTGGTTGGTGGGAGCCATAGCTAATGTTACTACTCTGTTCTCTTATTTTCTTATGACAGGTGAGGCGACTTTTGGATGAAGGCATGGACGTTAATGTTCCTGCATGGGGGCCCAAATCTCAGGGTGAGACCCCTCTGCACCTTGCTGCTCAAGGTGGACACATCAAAGTTATGGATGAACTGCTCGAGCGTGGTGCAAACATAGATGCCAGGACCAAAGGTGCTTGTGGCTGTAAGTTGTCTAGCACTGTACTATCTTTACCTCAAGCATATGGGTTTTGTGCTTTATTTACCCAGCTTTATAATTTTGAGTATTTTAAGGGCCCATGCAAACTGTTCAATTCAGAGCATTTAGCCTGGTTATTTTTAATGTGTGAATTGGAATTCTCATCCCGGATCTTTTATGACCTATTCGAATTACTTCTAAACTTCATAGCCTGCTCATCTTTGATCACTTTTAAATATGAGTTAAGGATTTAGTTTCGGAACTTTAAAATATTACTCTCAACGGTTTATCTCCCCAAGTATAGAATAAATGCCATGTCAGCAATATTTACTTAAAATTTTTGTCAAGCACGCAAATTTCATGCTCAGTTTTCTAATCGTTCTTATTCCATCAGGGACTCCTCTGCACAGCGCAGCCAAGGAGCGGAACAAAGCAGCAGTCAAGTTTCTAATAGAGAATGGTGCCTTCCTGCCTCCAGACATTTTTGACCACAGGTTCAATCCACCCCTCCATTACTGCAGCGGTCTGGAATGGGCCTATGAGATCAAGCGCCGACAAGATGGAAGCTTCTCAAGCTGCGATACTTCTTGCAGTTCTGAGAACTAAACCAGCTTCAGTTGTGTCTCATTTGCAAATCATATTAAACTCTATGTTCATTATATTGGCATGCAACTATGATGTGTGTTTCAGTTGTGACACTGTAATTCAAGGTTATGGTTATGTACGCGCCCGTTTTCATCTTTCTGGATGCTATTCATTTGTGCCACTGGGAATATTTACCAATGAAATCTAGCTTGTGTGAAGGGTCAATCATGCTTCCAGGTTATATTATTATCAGTTTTTCCTAATTTTGACATTGTTGGTGAAGTTTCTGAGTTTTCTTTTTGCTCCAATTAACATCACAGGGTTTATAGTTTTATGTGGTTTGAAAACTGTTGGTCTCAATGGACATCTGTTAGTGTGAACCTTTGCTATTGAGTTGTTGCCTCAACTTTTCTTGCCATTGAGTCGAGTGGTTAGAGACGGACTCTGGGTGGAGAGTTGCAGGAGGCCACAGGATTGATTCCATTCTCACCTTTCAAGAATCTACCCACTTGTTGTAGCACTTGTTATCTTCTTGTCTCATCAAATATATGAAAGAGGCTACTGGGATCTGGCTCAGTGATAAAATAGTTGAGTTGGAAAATTAGACGTCAGATGCAAGATGGGTTATGGCTTTTGTTTATTTTTCCAAAACCTCTCATGTGTTCATTTTCTAACTCAACTATTAATGTTCAAAAATTTTCTCACACGAAGACTGTGAGAAAATTATATAAGAGCTTTTATGTGGATGATCCGAACCGTAAATCTTGATCTATATACTTTATTTAGACTATCAATTAAAAATCTCGCGAGTCCGAGTTTTTTTACCCATACAACAAGTGGTTACAAAACATATGTTATATTCACCGTAGAATAAAGATGTCACTTGATGCATCGGTAAAAAAAGTTGGAATCGCGTGAATTTTTATTGGCAGTCTAATTAGAGTATGTAGATCATGATGAACGGTTCGGATCATCCATAAAATCTCTCTTATATGGTTTTCTCACGAAGCTTATTATGAGAAAGTTTCTCATTTGAAAATTTCATATATATTATATATATATGAAATTAAAAAAAAATGAAATCATGAGGTTTTAAATACAAATGGCCAGGACCATCAAGCCCAACAACGGGCAGTTGATCAGTTTTGGCTCGGCCATTGGAGGATGGGATTAAGGATCGTGAATACGAGTGAATGTAGTTAATTTTTGATGATTAAGGGAGATTGATGAAGCTAATTAAGGTTGTGATTTGCTTTATATAGAAAGGCAATAGCTCGAATACTGATCAATTTTCCTTAACTGCGTGCCGTAGAGCTCCGTGGCTGATTTTGACATGAACAAATGGAGCAGTATGAAAGTGTTTCATATATGTAGAAAGGATGTATTAAATTAGAGATTAGCAGTATAATACGGAGGCATTTAAACTTGTTTATTTTGTTGTTGTTTTTTTTTTTTTTTTTTTTTTTCCATTTGTAGCTTCTTTAGAGAGTACTTGAGCTATTGGGCAATAATTGGGCTGCAAATTAAGCCTATGGACTAAATAATTTGTTCAGGCAAACATGACCCAACACTAAAATGAGTATTTCAATTTTTTTAGCCCAAAGACTATGTACTGCTAATCTCTAATTTAATACATCCAGCAAAAGCCCAAGGCCTAACTAAGCCCCAGCCCAAAATCTCTGTACAAGAAATTTCTGGAAGTTTTCACACTCTCCTCAAAATGCCCCTCCCTCTCGTAGCGCCCGAGATCGTCTCTGCCCTAATTGCCCTTCATCAAAAACTTTCCCTCTCCTCGAGAAGAAGAAAACATAACAAACAGAGCTCTCGCTCGTTCCCTCTCCAGAGAAGTGGGCTTCGTTTTTTGCACTTTTTTAATGGTAGCTTGAAAACCAAGACCCTAAATTTCGAGGCTTGATCGATTGCAATCTCTCCTACAATGAGGTCTCATGGGGCAAAACTCGCCTTTTTACTCGTTCGGAGGTCTTTCCAATCGAGCCTGTTGCTCCCATCGCCGCTCAAATCTGTCAGTTTCTCGTTCTCTCGCTTTTATTTTTTTTAAAATTTTACTCGTTATTGGTCTTAAAGTTGTGAGCTTTTTGTTTGTGAATATTTGCAGTTGGAGCAGTCGTCGCGATGGATATGCACTTCGTCTTCTAGGGTTTTCTCGGACTTGAATTCCGGGAAAGGTAGGTTCTTGTTATATGTATGAGTCCGAATTTTATGTTATTTATTGTATTTAGTGTTTGGTTTGATTTATTGAGTATAAATTGTACAGGGAAATGGAAGAAAGGAGTTCAGAGTGGTGTTTTTTATGTGAATTGCTTGCCAAGGAGGTGTTTTCATGGTAGGTTCAACGATCTTAGATATCTTTTATTTTTTTTTCTTGTAAAGTTTGCATTTTTTTGCTTTGCTTGATTGTTTTTTGTTATTTTTTCTGTTGACAAACTTTTAGGGACAAGGCCGGCATTAGCAAAAGATTTCTATGATGTACTAGGAGTGAGCAAGAATGCAAGTGCCTCGGATATTAAGAAAGCTTATTATACGGTAGGATTCATTCTCTTAATTGGATTTCTTCTGTGATAATCTAGGTTTTGCTTGTACAATTTGCTGCCGATTGGGGATTTGATGTTGCATAGTTTGATTGGTTTTTAGGAACTTCATCTTTTAAATATATTGATGCAATCAATCATGCTTCCAATTATCCATGGTATACTTATTTTTTGACTTCTTACTTTGATTTCTAACTTTGACTTTGTACTTATTGAATTCACTTGGTTGTTCTTAGATTTGTGTTAAACTTCAAAAAAACTTATATATAGAAGTCTATGGTTAATTGGAAATTATTCATTGATAAATCCATTTAGTCAAACTGTATCATGCGATTAGATCCAAGAAACCGTTTCTTTAATTGACAGAATATATCACTTATAAAGATTTTGATACTTGATGATGTTTATCTTCTCGATTGCAGAAAGTTGGAAGAATTAACGGGCAAGATTAATAATGTTATGCTGTGGAAACCTAGTGTGCACGAGGGAATATGGAGGAGATGAAGCAAATAGTGAGGCTTGTCGAGTGTGGGACTGCGAAAGTGCAGCTAGTTGCTGCTCTATGAAACTTTACTTGCCTGATAGTTAAAAGGAGAGGGCACCTCACGTCACACTGAGAGTTGAAGTCTTAGCAGTGTAAACTCCTGCACCCGCGCCAACACACACACACACACACACACACATCCCCCTTACTTTCTAGTTAATTGTATCCCCTCATCTCACAGCGTGTAGCGGGTAAGATTGAGGTTGGCAACCTGAAACCTCAACTCAAGATAATCGTGGAATTGACTCGGTATTTGATTTTAAGTAACTGATAAAGAAAGAAGTTGCTGAAATGTATTGTAAACACGAAAATGCATTTAGACGGATTGATTTCATGGTGACAAGGTCATTGCTGTTTGGCCTTGCTATATTGATTTAGAAAAAGTGAAAGCAGCTAATGAAGCAAGGACTTTGATTCGTAGTCCAATTAGAGTCAAATGTAAAAACCTACTAGAAAATTTAAATAAATGATCAAATCTATGTCAATGCTTCATGTTATTGAGGAATGAGGAGATCCCACTTATAAAGCTGAATGGAAGAAAAGGATCCATGCAGCCAGCGCCAACAATTTGGGATAAAAACGTAGTTGTTGTTGTAATATAAGACAATTTTAAACCAACTCAAAAATTCTAAAAGATCTCCAGTCGTTAACCCATCAAAACTGACGTGCATCACCATCCTCTTTGTCTAGATTACAATAGGGCTTAATGAAACAACGTTAGAGATCAATATGTATTTACTCAAAATGGGAGATGTCGTCTTTTGAATGTTGCAATGCATTAAATGCCTCCTGTGCGAGGCTTGAGATACTAGGGTAAAACTCTTGCCATGCATTAAATGGCCCCCTGTGTGAGGCTGGAGATACTAGGGTAAAACTTTTGCATAGGGCTTTTAGAGGTGTCTCAATCAGGTGTGTAGGGCAATATGCTAGTACCACATTTGTCATAGCCTGTAATTCTGTTTCTCTGTCTTAATCTATGCCTCAGAGTTGGATTCCTATAACAAGACTTTATCTTATCTCTTCTTCTAATCGCTTTATTGTTTGAGTCTTCGATGGTTTTTATTTTGAGGCTCTCATTGAACTGCACCATATTTGCACATCTTTTGCTAGCTACCCATGAAGGTTCTATGTTATAGCTTTCGCCTATACATTGTTGCCATGTCCACGAAGTTGGCATAACCTAGTTAAATACAATTAATTTTAATGGGCACATGGTTAGAACTTTCTTGACCTTTTAAGCAGTCGTGGGCAGCTTATCCTATTTAGATGAGAAAAATGCTTCAATGGTTAGATGATAGAGATGATGATGAGGCAACATATTAGTACCATGCATCAATTTTTGGAAAAGTGCTTTTGTTCAATATGCTTACAAGTTGGTGTGCTTTCTGGAAATCTCTTTTACTGAAGTATATGCCAATTTTACACATTATTTTTTATCACTCTGGTATAGTTTGTATGTGAATATTTATTAAGCACTTCTTTTCGTGTTCTTTATTTAACTGCCTGCCCCAGCTTGCAAAGAAGCTGCATCCGGATACAAATAAAGATGATGCTGATGCTGAGAGAAAATTCCAAGAAGTTCAGCGTGCTTATGAGGTAACTTATCTGTATGCTATTTTAGGTGTAATTCAGATCTTCTCATGTGAAATTTTATCTTATTGTTATCATATAAAATAACAAACATCCCTTTGCTTTGCAGGTTCTAAAAGATGAGGAAAAGAGATCACTTTACGACCAGGTGCTTCTAATTTTAATTTCTTTCTTTCTTTACAACTGCACTTTGTTTGATATGGTATAGATCTATTAGTAATGGATTATAATTGTCGGTATCAGATCATGACCATGAAAAACTGCATGTCTACTTAGTTTGGGTTATATTTTTCGTGCCAGATATTATGGATTGTGCTGTTCAGAGAACCGGGGAATATATATGCATGATATGCACATGTTGTTTAAGGAAATTATTTTGCTTGATAGGTAATAATGCTCATTCATGGGTTGGAAAGGGGGTTGGGGGGGGGGGGGGGTTGGGTGGGGATATGCTTTGGGGTGCTCATTGTTCTCTACCTAGTACATGTGGTTGTTGGTTTAGGCCGTTTACTTCTTTTTTCTCTTTAAGCTTCATAATATTTCTTATCGTTGAAGGCCTACAGTGTAGGGATTAAAATTGAGCTGCCCTTCTGCGGTTCATGATTGATACTCCTTGCACTAGCAATGGAGCCGTAGCAATGAGAGTCATATAGTTCACATCATTGAATAACCGGATAATAATTACTGTCTTGCACTTGTGAGATTCTTTAATTGTTACTAAATTTCGGTTTGCAAGGACTAATGGGAGAAAAGTGGATTTCAAACGGATGGTTTTTAGGGAGAAGATTCAACAAGGCTACTCTTTAGATATTGTCCTTGTTGGGTAAACATTTTACATAAGAGCTCAAGCGGATATGATAAGACCTGGTGATAATTAGGTTTGAGATATGACCTGACTGTACTCAGCATAGTTCTCACTCATTATATTTGTAATTAATCAGTGCAGTGAGCAAAATGAACTACCTATACCCATACTTTAAAATTGCATATTAGCTGGTCAGATTCACCACTTCCTGCCTTTAAGGTTAGCTTACTGTCTCAAAACCACTCACCATAACTTCTTTTGTTTTTAATCAAATTTTATCTTCATTACTTGTCACTCAGTCCCATGGATCTAACACAGAAGAGAAACTGGAGTTAACCAGATTTCTCACATAGCAACCTCAAGTTGGCAATTTCCCCTCGGACTTTGGTTCATTTGAGTTCCATCAAAAGAAGCTAGTAAATTTTAGTTAACTTTATAATGAGTCATGTTGATTTTACAACAGAGTGATTTATTTGTCACCTCCTTTTCTTGTAGTCATATGGTCTGTTTACTCAGTGCAGAACTACCTATATTTTAGATTGTTTTTCTTATGCTTCTCATATCAATACAATTTCATTGAAACATTTGTTTTGCGTGCCTTCCCTCAGGCTTGGATAGCTCCAATCCTTTACCAAAAATGTCACTACATTAAATTAAGGTTTCCTCAAACTATTTCCTACTATAGTTGCTTTTACAAACTTGCATTTGTTTCCTTCAGGGATTGAAAGTTTAGTAATGGGATTGGCGAAGGTCACCCATTTCTTATTTCTCATACCAGTCAATTGCTAAAATAAGTTTTTAAAATTATTAAAAAAAATAAAAGATAGTTAGCATCATTTTGACATACTTATTCGGAATAATTAATGGAAATTTGATCACTTGTCAACGGAATAATTGGTGGAATAGTAGTCTACATGTACATAGAGTATTTGAGAAATTTAAGCACATTGTCATATGCGCTTAAAGCATTACTCTTGCATATGCACTACATATATTTATTTAATGACTCATTGCGTGGGAGAAAGATATGATTGAGCTTTAATGTTACATCATGCAAACCGATGTATAAAAAATAGTATGTTTACTTATGAGTTCTTATTATTTTGGCATCATACAGGTCGGTCCTGATGCATTCGAACAGGCTGCTTCGGGAGGTGGCCCCGGTGGGGGACCATTTACTGGTGGATTCAATCCTTTTGAGGACATCTTCAATCAGTTTAAGTCTGGGGGTTTTGGTGGGGATGTAAGTAAATTTCTCCTGAATGACTTGCATGTTGCTATTTTAAAGAGTCATAATTGTCTTTGTTTACATAATATTTTTGAAATGCCTTTTCCAGGAGATGTTCAAATGTCGATACAATTATATGCTTGATTTTAGCAGATAGTAGTTTGCTAGATTTTGCAGGGGGGATGCTTCTTTGATATTAACAGAAAACTGTACCATACACAATACAATATTGTAATGGTTGTGTGCGCACGCAACACACATATGGATGATGTGTGTTGGTATGTAGGTGCATAGGACTTAGGACTTCTTCCAAATCACCGGGCTCACCCTGAGCCATTTGCCATTGAGCCAGACCTCAGTGGCGTTTATTTTACTTGTGCATGTGACTTGTGTCTTTTTTATTATTTTTTTAGTCTATGTAGCACGGATACTTCATCGAAGGAGACGTACCTGTGTCCGATACTTTTTAGATATTTGGACACTCGAATACTTGACTGACACTGACTGATACATGCACTGATACATGCCGGACTCTAACGTATCCTAAAGTTTGCAATGTATTCTTGACGTAATCACAATTGCAAAATTAAATAAAAAGAAATCTAATTTTGAAAAAATGTAATTCTTAATGAAAAGTTTACAGCCTTATTACTTGTGGATTCATTACATTTATGCAACTTGTTTAGTTTCTCAATAAGTATCATTCACATAGTTATTGATTTATATGACTCGAAAATGTTGTAGAATATTTAAGATATTGTGTACTTTTAATTTTCCTACCCTTAAAAAATTCATGCTACAGATAATGAATATTAAGGCACGCAGATAAGTATAATTTAATTATTATTGTACATTTATACATATACAATGGTATATTTTTATTCCAATCTATATTTGTGCATTGTGTATTACATGTGTATCTATTTATATAGACACAAAAACAGAATTATATACATATAATGTTTAGTGTATCGATGCTTTACCCATGCCCTAGTTTTTAAAGTTAGCTGTATCTTTGTGTCTGTATCGTGTCGTACCCGTATCCGTGTCCATGCTTCATCGCTTTTAGTTCTTAATTGCATCTTTCCTAGCAACATTCTCTGAAGCTTATTTTGTCCAACCTGAAATGTCTTGCCTTAATGCTGAGTTCTCTCCATAATTGTGATTGAGGACTATATATGATCCTTGCGGTCATAGCCTCACAGGGGCAACCTGAGCTTACATATAAAATGTAATTTGTACTTCGCAACTCGCCATGGAATTTATTTCAGTTCACTTCTTAGGTAACATTTTGTCATTCTGTCTTTTTTTTTATTGGTATTTTTAGAATCCATAATTAGCTTTCAGATTTATGTTCAATTAGCATTAGGAGATTCACAATATACAATGCATGTGATTCGAACTACTGTTCTGAAATATAAAAGATTTGTTCACAAGCATCAAAGCTGTGACATATGCATTTTGCTGTCAATAAACATCTATGATTATTTTTCTTCATCTTGTGTGGTTAGATAAATATCTCAAGTATGGATTTTGTTTTGCATTTTAAATATCTGTATCTGTTTGTAATATGCCCCAACTTTATATATTGAATGCTGATTGTGTTGTTTGTTTGAAATCAGTTCACAGACATGTTCAGGGGTTTTGGCGGGCAAGATATCAAGGTTTTCTTCCTTACCTTCAATTAAAAGCTGCTAGCTCAAATATTTTAATTTGATTTTTTGATTGCTGATCATTTTAACTGATCTGTCTATTATCTCCTTTTGGTAGATCTCTCTTGAATTATCATTCATGGAAGCAGTACAAGGGTGCACCAAAACCTTGTCATTTCATGCTCCTGTGGCTTGCGAGGCTTGTGGTATGCTAGCTGTTATGCGTAAAGGAAGACTTGCATATTACAAATGTCTAAAGTCCATCTGTTATTTCTTCACATATGTGGCTTATTTTTTGCAGATGGAACTGGAGTGCCTCCTGGCACTAGACCTGAAACGTGCATAAGTTGTAGAGGCTCCGGAATGGTGAGTGAGACACTTTTTATTCGCAGATGGTTAGATATATTGAAATCGGTGGCAAGTCATTCATGGCTTCTGTATTTTCTACTTGTACACAGACGTATATGCAACAAGGGCCTTTTAGGTTGCAGACAACATGTTCACTTTGTGGTGGCTCTGGGAAAATTGCCAAGGTATGAATTTTCAAGGTGTCATCTTTACATAACCGGCCATTGATAGTCCACTAGGCTCTTCTTCTTCTTCTTCTTCTTCTAATATTTACTTGTGATGTGATTTGAGTTAAATATGACCAAATAGAAAATTCAACTCTTTTACATTGAATATCGTTTTCTTGATGCCTTTTCAGAGGATAAATTGACAATGAACCACAGATTTGAAAGCTATAATAAAAAGTTGACTATTTAAAATATATTCCACCACTAGTTCTTTATGTTTTTCAAATGAGAGATGTGATGACTGTCTCAGCCTTGACATTTCATTTGAGCAATGGTTATGTAGGTAGCTAAGATATGGCTTGAGTTATTGCTGTGTTGTGTGCTTGGTTTACTACAATATATTACCTGACGTGATGTTGTCTTTATTTGTTATAATTTGTTGATAGAACAAATGCAAGTCATGCAAGGGACAGAAAATCGTGAGAGGAACAAAATCAGTGAGGCTGGATGTCATGCCTGGTATGTTTGCAGCATGCTAAGATTGTTATATCTTAATGTTGCTTTATATTAGTATTACTGTGCAACAGTCATGTGCCACGTTGTTGTGTAATATATTTAATTATATAACTTGAGCTGTTTCTTGAGTGAGTTCGGCAGTTGCAGTTGTTTGTATATCTGTTGTTCCAGTCTTACATAAGATGTTCAATTATGCATCTCTACCTATTTCTGGAGTCAAAAGACATCAGTTGCATTTGTCTGGATGTTTGTTGCCTATTTTGTTTATGATTGTCAACAGTACAAGATAGGTAGTGGACAATACCTACTATTTGTGATATCTGAGAACCTGTGGTAAGTTGCCAATGATTGATAATCATATTCTTGAATGGACTTCCCAATACCTGAGCCTTTTCAAATTTATATCTTCTTTAGTCAAGTATGCCATATCTTGCAATTAGCAGAAACAATTTCTTCCCTTTGATTTAAATATCCTTTTCTCTAAAGCAGGGTTACCGAATTCATCAAATAATCCCTCACGATTTTTGTTCCAGACCGCGCATTCCTAATCGCGGTGCGTTGCAATCAAGATCGGTAAAATTGGCGAATCAGAATATAAATAAATTATAAAAATAATGAAACAAAAAACCCTAACTAAGGTTAAAAAAAGAAGAAAGCCTAAGTGTGGTGTGCCTACATGTTATTTCAATGTTTAATATATCATTGCATATGTGGTGTGCCTTCATGACACACACACACACACACACAAAAAATGATACAAAAATTATTCCGTGTTTTAGTTAAACATATCTTGTTCCAACTAAGGGATCCGAAGAAAACTACCCCCACACTACCGTGTTTTGGAGCTACTTTCGTTCCCGTTTTCGTATTGCGTACCAAAGCAATCCACGTAGGAGGTAACGTAGCTCTAGAGTCACCCTTCAGTCATGGAGAGTTTGTTTAAGAAGAAAGGGTGCTTGCAGTGTGACGAAGAAAAGATTAGATGTATGCTTCCCTTTTGACAATGGACAATTCTCTTCCATGTGATCCAAATGCCTTTAGAATTGAGCGAAGAATCATGGTCTGTTGTCTTGGAAACAAAAGAACGGATAACAAGATAAAAGAAGAATCTAAAGATAAGAATAATAATGGAAACCTAAAAAAGTCCAATACTTCATATCATGTTTGAATTGATTCAATTCAAAAAAAAAAAAAAAAGGATGTAAAGGAATGCTATGTCATCAAGCTTTATGTTATACATAATAATAAAAAAATAACATGTGGCTATTTGCAGATGATAAACACTTATTTCTCTTTTTCTTATTTACAATTACTAGATAAATGGGGTTAGTAAATTGTTGAAAAGAAAGTGATGTTAGCAATTAACTAAAGATTTGCCCTTCTCTTTTTTTGTGTGGACTTTATACTAATTTTCCAAGTGCGCGTTTATTAATGGAAGGTTTGAATGGATTTCTGCTGACAATTTGAGAGAAATATTTATATAAGTGTTACATGCCTAAAATCGAGCATAATCAACAAACTAATATCAATTCATCTATTCCTATCAAGCTCAAGTTATCTGTCCATTTCTTACTTAGAGTGGAACTCTGATTGGTGAATATAGATTTTTTGCCCCCGGAGAGGAGCATGATGCAATGAGGGAGATCGTGGTCCATAGTCCTTATACATACTGTTATTGTGTTAATCGATTCACAGCTCAATATAGATATTACTTTCTCATTTTATTTTATGCTGTACTCGTCATCTGTATCTGTCCTGTGTTCTTCACATTTTTGGTTATTATCTGTCAAGAATACCGGGCAAAGCTTTTATGTGATTCATAAAGATCGGAATGTTACTCTCAGTATTCGTTGGTCAGAGTCTCATCATAAGTTTTTGCATAATTACACGAGTGTTTCTGTTGCAGGAGTTGATGATAATGACACTATAAAACTTTATAGAGTGGTGGAGCAGACCCTGAAGGTGGTCAACCCGGCGATCTTTATGTCACCATAAAGGTCATGCCTGTTTTTATACAATACTCCAAACAGGTACTCATCTACAAGTGAATTTATTAACATATCTGGTTTTTATACTTTCAGGTTCGAGAGGACCCTGTATTCAGGAGAGAGAAGTCTGATATTCATGTTGATGCTGTGCTAAATGTCACTCAGGTAAATTGCTGGCCTGCTGAAAATATGTGTGTTTGTGCTAAGCACCATCTTTTCTGTTTGGTGTGTTTGCAGACTTGTGTGCTGTAAGTTTAATCAATCTGATATAGCATTATATATTTGTATAGGCAATCTTGGGAGGCACCATACAAGTGCCAACTCTTACAGGCGATGTTGTTCTGAAGGTCTGTTTTAATTCTCCATTTCTTTTTAGTTCCTATTCTTAATTTGTATCACTAGAATGCACATTGTAGATCTCTCAATTAGTTCCTGAGAACTGTTTTTATTGTTTACAGGTTAGGCCAGGCACTCAACCAGGTCAGAAAGTTATCCTGAAGGGGAAAGGTAAGATGCTGAAATCAATGCATCAGGAGTCTCGAGCCATTGTTTCACGGATTTGGGGTTTAATATACCTTTACCAGGGCTTATGTTGCCATCTTGTTTATCATGCCAAGTGTCAAGTAACCGAGGCCTGTACATCAGATTCATTTATAATGAGTCAACAAGCTCACCTCTACCCTGGGAACACCATTTAACCCAGGTTAAAGAAATACAGAGGTTAGTTTTACCCGAAACTGCTGTCCTAGAGTGCTTATGACTTCTCGACTTCCTCTCTAGCACTGGTCAAGTAAAGGCCTTAAGAACTGTTGCCAAACTAGTGTCTGTAGAAGTATTGGGATGGGATATTACTTCTCAGTAACTTGCACATGCCCTGTGCTGCTTGTTGTTTATATGAAAACAGTGTTAATGATGGTCTTCACGACTGTTCTTCACAGTAGTTTTTAACTGGATGTAAATTGTTTACCCCACAGGAATAAGGGCGAGGAACTCTGCAGCATACGGTGATCAATATGTTCATTTTAATATCTCAATTCTGCGTAAGTTTCTCTAAAAAGTTTTCTTGATTTCAATCATCATACGGAATCAATGGTATCTGATTTGATTTTCTTAAATGGATCCATTCCTTGTGCAGTAATTTGACCCAGAGGCAACGCCAACTGATTGAAGAGTTGCGAAGGAGGAACAGGGAGAGTACGACAAGGGTGCAAAAGCTGCAGGAGCTTCAGCATAGATAATAACACAACCCATAGGGTAATAATGTTAGGAACCAATTGTTCTGTTCTGAAAAAAGGTCATAGGAGAAAAAATATATATATATATGTAATTTTTTGTACGAGGTATGTCTAAGCCTGCCAACATTATAATGATACGACATTATAATGATACATGTAGTTGTTAGTTCCGATTGAAATATCTTTCGTAGGCATTTCTACACAATTTTCACATTGAAGACGGGATTTGTACATATGCTCATCATAAATGAGTGTGTAAACGTTCTAGATTTTGTCATCTGTATGATCTGAACTTGAACTGCCATTTTCTGCGAGTATTACAGCTTTCATTGGTCTTTGCAGCCAGGAGTTATTTTTGAGGGTTTCTTTTATGTAATTTATAGTTGAATCCAGGTCTTGTAATTGCATACAATATGATCTGTTCTTGGCAAATCAGAAAATCTCAAAGTGTGATTCAGGCAATTGTTTGTTATTGTTAGAAGTACATGTTGAGATGTTAAGTTTTGTTTGCTATAGATGCTGAAAAATCCATATCAAGACGAAGTGATTCTTGTGATTTTATATTATTGAAACTCATAATTGATTCACAGGTGGCAGGACATTTTTTTTTTTTTTTTAATAATCACATGTTCATCTTGGCGTTCAAACTGATGATCTCTGAAGAGCAAACTCAGAAAAACATTCCTAGGCTCAATTGCTTGAGCTAAAGAAGAAGAGAAGAAAGAATGCGAAGGAGCAGAGGGTGGTCGGGTTCGCCATTGAATCCGACGATCTCTGTTCCTTCAAAAATCAAGTGCTCTGCAATTCAAATTCTTTTGAATTTTGGAACTATGAGAATATTATAGGTTAGCTCTGTTTTCTTTTAAAAAAATTAAATTTTACAAACAATAGATATTTCTTTTCTATCATCCACTGAAAATTTCCATGGTTCTGTGACCGTTGTTAGAGTAATAAGATTTTATTAGAATCTTATTAATGAAACACGGGGTATCCCCATTCGACTTTAAGAAAAAGCTTAATCAATTAATAACCACATAATTAAACTGTATTTGTTGATCTAAAATAGACTCAAAAGATAGTGATATGTAAAGTTGTATCTAATACAGATGGTCCTGTGTCAAAAGGGATCGATTACACATATTATTTACTTGAATCCAGCATCGTCTATAAGTCTTTCGTGTTTTGCACATGTAAAATGTGTTCGATAGAGATAGATAGTTTTTCACACATATTACACACTCTTTTTAAAATCATATTGTTGCTTAGTTAAAAAAATATAGTCTAAATAGCTTGATCATACTCTTCTTCTTTAAGAATGTTTCGTTAAGTTCTTATTAATGTAATGCGAGAAGTTTTTGTCTCACAATTTTATCTAAAAAACAAAATAGCCGTATTTGGCAAACAGGCACAACACAAATTGTAATATTACATTTTGGTGATATCAACACCAAAGGGTCCCATCTGGCCCCAAGCTATCCCCTTGAACACCACAGAGCCAGCCATCTCTCTCTCTCTTCAAAGTTGGAAGATGTCAATGGCCATCTCTGACCCTTGTTCAATCTCTACTGTCCCTGTAAGCTTCGTTCCTTCCCTTAGAACCCAGGTGATCACAACTGAACCCTTTAGAAATCAACCACAATTTACAAATTAAGTTCACTCTTGAAGCTTTAGCACTTGAGCTAGCTTTTGACCTCTGTTTTTTTTTCCTACACATTTCTCAATGGCCAGCACCTGATAAGAATCTCTGCAAGAAATTTGGCGAGAAGAAAGAATTCTTGTTTCTCATGTTCTGCTTCAAGGGAGGAAAGAAAAAGCAATCAAGTGGATCAGTTGGATGCCAAGTTTCCAAGTGATTATTCTGAGCTTCTTGAACAGGTACTATCTATGGAAAAAATGATGAGTTTTGAATCATTTTTAGCCTGTAAATTTTAAACCTGTAATTTTTGCTACTTAGAATCAATCAGTTCATTACAATGGCAAGCTAAGCAGAGAGGTTGTTGTCCATCGAATCAAAGCAGGATGGTTTAAGCGGGGAAACTGTTCCGAACTATTATGTGATCGTAGAATACTCATATAATATAATTGAAGAAAATTTTACAAAAAAGACTACTTTTTAGAGATTAAAGAACAAAAAATGAGAGTAGCTGAAATTAAAATTCTATTTATTTATACAATTTATAAACTAGGATGATGCATTTTACAAATATAAACAGTCCATTAAAAGAATATGTAATTTTGTGATTTTTTTAAGAAGCAAAACAGTTATTATTTTGTGAATTGTTTATATATCTGATTTCTTACATACCATCAAAAGGATGCAGGCATAAATTTCTTTTTGCAAAATGTAAATATATTTTCAGTATTTAAGGTTTAAATGTTGTCAATATTTGAAAACCCATTAAATGTTGTCAATATGCTTAAAGTATTGGCTAATTTAGTGTAACTGTAGTGATCACAGGCGAAAGCAGCAACTGAATTGGCTTTCAAGGACAACAAGCAGTTAATGGTGAGTTTCATACATGAATTAATTCCAACTAATATTTCGTAGTTATGTGACACAAGTATCAATATGCAGGAGATTGAGTTTCCTACTGCAGGCTTGGAATCTGTACCAGGTTCTTTCAATTTTCTCGTGTTCTCCATTTTCTTGCAGAATTACAGCATTATTGCGACACTGACATGATCAAATTGCTCACCCAAATTAGGTGATGGGGAGGGAGGGATAGAAATGACAGGAAGCATGCAGCTCATTCGCGAATTCTGTGATCTCTTTGTAGTCCCTGAGAAAATTACCAGGACAAGAGTAGTAAGTTTCACATTTTCACTCACTTTTCAATTGACACGAGAAGCATATAACATGATTTTTACTGTGAAATCTTCGTACGATGTGCAGTTCTTCCCTGAGGCGAATGAAGTTGATTTTGCGAGAAAAACAGCTTTTGAAGGATCTTCACTTAAGCTCGACTATCTGACAAAACCATCATTGTTTGAGGATTTTGGTTTCATCACCAAGATCAAGATGTCAGATCGCGTGAAGCCAGAGGATGAAATTTTCTTGGTTGCTTACCCATATTTCAATGTTAACGGTGACCATATGAACACATACTTCATCTTGAGCTCATGTTCAGATTGTTTAGGTTTGCAGTGCATAAACTTGATTTTTTTCTGCAGAAATGTTGGTGGTCGAAGAGCTTTATAATGAAGCAGTTGTGAATACTTCTCGAAAGCTCATCATATTCAATGGGGAGCTAGATAGAATAAGAAGTGGATGTATCCTTTGCTAATGTGTTAATGTTTGCTAAAAACTTTAATCAAATTGGATGTGTTTATAGATTTTGGCGCGTTAGTTGCGATTTTCACTTTTTTTTTATCATAGTGAATGACATTTTCATGTTTGCTCAAAATTTTTAATCAAACTGATTTTAAACTACTTTATGGTTGAAGTATTTCTTTCGAAAATTGTATATCACAGTGTGCCTTAAACGAGCTAAGACTATCCTCCCTTCTTCTATCCAAAGCTGGGAGCACTAACAAAAACCTTCCTTCCCAAGTTGGAAACCGTATATTATGTCCACAATTTCAAAGGGCGGAATGGCGGTACACTTTTCAGGTATAAACTCAACACATTCACATATCTAAGAAAAATATTTCAAATATTTTCCAAATATTTTTGAACACTCAAGAGCAATGTGTAATTTTGTGCAAATTTTGCAGGTGTTATCCAGGCCCATGGAAGGTATTGAGGAGAGTTGGAGATGAATATATATGCCTTCATCAGCAAGAAGATATGCCATCTCTCAGGGAAGTCGCGCTCGATATCCTCCCCTCGGCATAAATGAGTTATTTTGAACATAAACAACAATTCAATAGACAAGAAGTGAACATTTCAAGTGAATTATTTCCAATATGCATCAATGACAACAAAATGTTGGGAAAAGAGCACATTGAGGATTGTATTGTATGAAGCAATCTAATCTTCTCTATTCTTTATTTTATTTTTTTTCTCTTTTTTTTTTCCCCTTATAATTATCAAATTATGGATCATGGAAGTTATTGGAGAAATGCACTTATGATAATTTGCAAGAGAATTCAAAGAGATGTGCTATTTGCCACTCCAAAAATTCATTATCACACACTATGACTTCCTCTTCATAAATGAAGCAGTTACGGTTCATGACATGCTTGGGTTAATAAAACCAGGAGTGAATTTATCAGCGCCCTTCTCCTCTTTTACCAGTTTCTCTCCTGTATTTTGTGATCTCTTCTTCAGTAAAAGGTGTTTTTCTCTCTATAAAATTCTCTTTTTAGTGATTTCTATCTCTGAAGTTAGTACTATTTCAGAAATTTCTGATTGTAATTTGCAGATCAATGCATTCTAGCGCAAAATGCTTGCTTCGAATTGCCTTTGCTACCATCATGATCATCGCATGCAGTGCTAACGATCACATTGTCAGGAACTCGATATGGTCAATTCCCCCAAGCAATGATTTCTACATCAACTGGGCCAACAACAGAAAGTTTGTGGCTGGCGACGTTCTGAGTGACGAAGATATCTTCGCCTTATTCTGATCACAACGAGATATTTCATCGAACTACTGATCACGTAACATACTTTCTTGATGTCGATTTTTCTAGTGTCCAGGTTCAACACAGTGTTATCTGACGTTACGCGTGTCTCCAGTAGAGAGTACGAGAGCTGCAGCACAGAGAATCCATTCAGGACGACTCTGATAGGGCCGGATCGAGTGTCTCTCAATGGCCAAGGCATGATATATTTCATATGCAGCTTTGGGAATTATCGTCGACTCAGCCAGAAAATCTATTTTCCGGTCCAGCTTCCACCCCCATGAGAGATGTCATCAAAGTTTGCAGGATGATTTCAGTTTGAACTCCCTTTGTTTGTGAAACAGTAATATTTCTGATATGGTTCTCTACAAGACAATGCTGTTTATTTTGTTTTGATGTGAAAAAACCCCTTGACATTTCAACAAATACCAGTAGAAAAGAAAAGTTTTAAAAAAAAAAACCCTAAAATGGCAAGTACATAGATTCAACATAGATTTCATTCAGAGGCCAAGTTCAACAATACATGATATCAAAACAAACATCAGGCGAGCACAGAGTAGTTTCAGCAAAAATTTGATCAAAAATTAGGGAAAGAAGATTATGTCCTATAACAAGCTAAGAACCCCCCACATTTTCCCGAAATGTTAACATCATGCGACACTCTTTCAAGCCAGCACCATAAAATTTCGAAGATGATCTGCTATCTTCAACCCTTTTGTGTCTTTCTCGAGATCTCTGAACGTTCTCCCATTCACAAACAATTCAGCTGCAAAATATTCGAATGATGTCAAAAGAATAGTCTGCCAGATTTCGAATCTGAGATTAAAATGCAACATGAGGTGAATTGTAGATTTATGTGAACGATACATTGCAGAAACAAGATGATTCTCAGAGCGTCTGTTAAAATACGTTGTAAAGCTTAGGCTGCTCAAATGTCACAGCAGATTACCTGCAGAGTATGTGCTTTGCTAACGACCGTGTTCTCAGTCTTCAGGTGAACGGTGAACCCTTCATCCAAAGCAACAGATGTTTGGACACGCACACAAACTTAAAAACATCCAGATGGGAAGTTTTTGTTCTCGCACTGAAAAACCTGAAAAGTTGGCTCTATTGTCATCATATACATTTAGCCTCTCACAAAAGTTTTGGCACTAAGCCATCAAATACATCTAGCATTCCAAATAAGTGAAAGAAAAGACTGCATGTTTTTCCCCCTGCATGCATTTGCATCTGGCATGGCATTGAGTTACAGAGCTTACTGCAAAGTGATGTTCTCTCATGAAGCTCCAAATTCCAAATTGGTGTCTATTATCACGTCCATGAATTCGTACAGTAAGCAAGGCCTGTTTTAATTTTGTTCCTATATTTTCATTAGAGGCCTGTATTTTAAGGGCATGATGAGCTTGCCTGAAGCATTCCAAAAGGTTTTAATTGGAAAAGCCATTGTATCCTGATTATCTAGTGAGTGTCAACATTCAAACCTCTTAACACTAACTGAACAAACCACAATCCATCATATCACACAGCATAAACAAAGGAAAATGATACTGCAGAAAAGCCTAAGCTGCAACTTTTTTGACAGCATAATATCGAAAAGGGAAACAATGTGAACCGTGTAACATCATAAGTTCTAGAAAATAATTATAAAAAAACTTTAAACATGGTACATGTCTATATAAATGAATGAATAAGAAAGACAGATTCAGTTATAATAAGACATTTCAATAAAACAAGCATCCAGAATTCTATTATACTGTTTATGAATTTAAGCTGCTCTGTATATAAAATGTGAGTGTTTTACAGGTAATGGGAAACTACAGACATGCAGTGGATTCAACAAATACTGAGAAACCGATATTGAAAACAGAAATATCAGTAACCTCAGAAAAGCTGAATAGACATCAACTTCAAGCAAACTATGTTGAAATTCTAACAAATAGCATTTGCATAAGGTAATGAGAAATGAAATAGAACTGTATCACATTACAAAGTAACATTTTGTAAGCAGCTAACCTGCAACTAGTGAGGATAATCATGGTTCAGAGTACGAGTATGCGGTAGTATGAAAACTTTGGTGTTCTGCTTTTGGGCTATCACCACGGGAAGATGTACTCATTGAGTTAACTCTGATAGCATTAGTTGAGTTTGTGAGGCGTCTGGAAAAAATGGATCAGTTCCATATGCTCATCGTATTGTCCTTCCTCAGAGAGCAGGTCTAACAGAAGTGAAGAAGTAGATGCCTCAGGGAAAAACTTTTGCTCATCCATTTTATATAAAAACTCCATGGCCTTCTTTGTCTCTCCTTTCTCAAGCAAGCTTCGGGCAATGACATTAAGCATTTTAGAATCAGACGAGCAACCATATTTCTCCATAGATGAAAACAACCCATCAAACTCATTCAACAGCCCTCGTTTGATAAGACCTTTCGACATTATGGTATATGTCACAACATCCGGCACCAAGCCTTCAGCAAATATAGCGTTAAAGAGCTCACTGGTTTCTTTTGTTTTACCAGCTCTGAACATTCCATCTATTAGATGTTGAACCACTTTAAGCTCCACGACTTTATGTAGTTGTCCTATCAAACCATATCTCCATCCATTAATGTGGTATAAGTACAAACTTCAGGCTCTACGCCACTCTGAGTCATCACATCTAGTAACTTGTGTGCTTCTGTTATCATTCCCTCCTTGCAGAGAGCATCAATCCATGTATTGAAAGTGACAACATTAAGACAAATTCCTCGATCCATCATTTCAGTAAGCACTCTCATTGCCTCTTTCCATTTCCCTAATTTGCAAAAACTAGAGACTAGAGAGGTACAAGTCACTATGTTTGGAGATATTCCTTGATGTACCATCTGATTGATGAGATCTAGAGCATCCTCCACTCTTCCAGCTTTGCAAAGACCATCCAGTAAAGTGGTGTAGGTAACAATATCTGGTTGCACTCCTTCCTCTTGCATCTGCTTGAATATATTGAAAGCCTCATTCATTCTTTGGTTTTTACAGTACCCATCGATCAGGGAACTGTAATTTTGAAGACTCAGCCTTAAACCCACGAGGCACATGGAAGTTAGTAAATTTGCTACCTCATTGAAGCGGCCTTCCAGAGAATATCTCCAGCCACGTTGAAGTGTTCGATAAAATTACTGTGTTACCACTCCAGCCACGTTTGAGTATGGTTTCGAAGATGGAGAAGCCGAGATCAACCCAATTCATGCGAGTGCGGCAGTCGATGATGACGCCGTAGATAAACACAGTGGGAGAGATACCTCCGACCCTATTCATTCTGCTGTAGGGAGATAAGAGCATAGGGTAGTGCGATGGATTCGAGTGAGAAGCATGGTGAATGAGTAGATGTGAGGCCTTGGGTTAGTACCCAGAATTTTATCGAACACTTGGAGAGCATCTTTGATCCCAAGGTTCGCCGATCGCACTGTCGTTTGACAAGTTCCTCCGACTCTAACTGTAATTCATGGCGATGATGATGTTGATGATGATGATGTTTATGAGGAACAATATAGATTGTGTTGCTCTTTGAACAAGAAGAAGTAGATGCTGCCAGCTGCAATATTCTTCTTCATATTCCTCTTCAGAGTGCTGAGGACTGTGGTGGCGGTTCAAGCGAGTAACCCCACTCTCCTTGTGAGCTAAACCAACAATACTGCTCTCATGGGCCTTCCCTTCTCTTTAGATCACCATGGGCTCATTGTTGAAGCCCATTTAGGTGCTCCCTGTATTAAAGTTCCAATGCTTAAACATAATCAGCACTTCACCAAAACTGATTTTAAAAAAATAAAAAAAAAAACAGCGAGTATATAGACTGTCACATCGATTTCATTAGGAGAACAAGTCCAAACATAAATTTCATCCAGACGAAGTCCAACAGGACACAATATCTGAACTAAAACAGCAGGACATCACATAATGGTGGCAGAACAAATTAGGGCAACAACATCATGTCCTATAACAAGCTAAGCACAACCCAAGCCCCTGGAATATTAACAGGACTCTCTTTCAAACCAGCATCATATGTAGTTATAGGACGAAGACCCTTCCATTCACCTTTGGTTATCCCTCCGCCTCACATACCGAGTTCTGTCGTTGTACCTGGGTCTATCTTGAGCTCTCTGAGGCACTGGTTCAACCCTCCTCTGTCTCTCTGGAGATCTCTGAACAATCTCCCCATTCACAAACAGTTCAGCTGCAAAAATATTTGATAACGTAAAGAGCGTAGTCAGCCAGATAGAGTGATTAAACTGCAGCTTAAGGCCAACTATATATTTATGCAAAAGAGATATTGCAGTAACAAGATGATGGCCAAAGCAGCTGTAAATACATTATCAATTTTGATGCATAAAGGATATGTTTGTAAAAGGCGACATTGTTAAATGCAATCTTCAGGCAAAGCCTTTGGGATTGTCCTCTTCAAGACTATTGGAGTTCTCGTCAAAGGGGCAAGGTGATGTAGATAAAAACTACTGAAGCTTTCCCATGTTCAAAGCAACAAATGCTTGAAACATAAAAAAGAACTTCATGCATCTAGTGCAGAAGTTTTTGACCTTGCGCGGGAATACCATAAAAGTTTGGCTATATGCCTTTACATACATCTAGCATTCAAGTCACAGAAAAAAATTACATGTCTTAACCCTGCTCTCATTTACATGTGGCATGGAGTTACAAAGCTTGGCCCGGTAGTAAAATCCTATTATCATGTCCATCAGTTTGTCCAATATTGTAAGGACAGTTGGTCTAAGTCATTAGCATTCAAAACTAGACAGCTTATAACATCTAATCGCTTAGCCAAGATAGAGACTAAACAGATAAAAAGTATTATTAAAGATTCAATACTTTGTTTTTTGCGACAAAACAGAGTACTTTCTGACCCATCTGTTTATTTGCTACGGAAAATGCTCTAGAACTTATGCTTTAATTAGATAGGCAAAAGAAAGGAACAGATGGACAAGACTTCAATACCAAATGACAGACGATTAATATGCATAAATATAAATCCTAGTGGCCTTTACATCTCTGTCTGTAACCAAGTTAGCATCCCTTTAACCTTCCATGACATTTGGGCATCCAGTCTAGTGTAAGCTCCATCGTCTCTCTGAGATGCCTAAATACTCTCTCCGGTGCTTTCCAGTGCTCCTAACTAGGGTTTCTACTAAAATTTATTGTCCACCTACAACAAAGACAATGCCCAGCCTAGTCCTGTTGGACATATAGGAAAGATCCAATCAACTCTTGAATATATAAGTCGGGATAATTGTTTGCATTCATTTTGCCTTGATGCCAAGAAAGGTCATAAGTTGTACTCACAGTTCAAAGCATGTCGAAATATTGTTCAAACTTGTAATTCTTATTGTTTAAGTAAAATATATCTTCTACGCGGGGAATCTTATAATGTGAATTCAGCATTCTTTGAAATAGAAGATGCACTGATTCACTGACCATAGAAAAAAGTTTTAATTTATCCAAACAATCTGACAGAGAAGTATGTTGTTATTTCATCTACAGTGGATACTACTGAATAAATGCTGCAGATTTAAATGGGACTAACATTGAAGCTAGACAAGGCGCTCTCTACCAAGATAGTCTAGACATTTATTGGATATAGGAATATAGCATTAAGATATCAATTTTTTTTTCTACAATTGACATATAACAAACAACATGTTCAACCACATAATTATCAACACTCGTCCTAATTTTTCTGAATCATCCATATAAATCCTTGACTAATTACCCGATTAAGGGCTCAAGTATCATAGTTGAGAATCTTCAATAATAATATTTTACCAGTTTTATCCATGTTATTTGGGTTTTTCACACCTTTATCCTAGAAACACTTCAGGTCAAATCTCAGAAGCTCGTTATCAAGCCTTCTTCGCTAAATATCCCGGACTGTATCCGTGGATTATCCATTTAACGTTACCAATTCCCATTACGTACAACCTTGACACCACTATAAATAAGTCCATTCACCAATATCTCTTTAGTTTTACGCCACTATCATTTTAGTTTTAAGACTAACAATTACATTATTCACCTTGTTTGTTAGGCCCTGTTCAATTGATAGCACTCTAAACTGTAACCTCATTCTGACTTGTCTAATTCATGTAACTCATACAACTTCAACACCTAAAAAGTACTCACTCCCCCCATTGAGCTTGCTTGCACTCTTTCAATTGGAAATTTTTGAAAGTTAACCTTTATCGGAGCTTATACAACCTTAACAAAGAGAGGAGCAAGCAGAGGCAGGGGGTGGAAAGAAAAATAATTGAAAGGAAAAGGAAACCTCGGGTTTTACCATATTACTTTGTTCTAAAATCGGATTAATCGGCCGATTAATCGGCCGATTAATCCTATTCAGTGGCAGCCCGCTTAATATTACATTAATTGCTCTGATTATACGCTCGAGCGATTAATCGGGTCCAAAATGATTAATCTCCAATTAATCCTCGATTATTCCCCGATTAATCATTTAGGTATTTCATATGTTTTTTTATTTGAAAAACTTATCACTTTGTGTGTGTTGGATCGCTAAGTAGTTTATGTTATGATGTTGATGATTTGATAATGATTTTTTATTAAATAGTAGATGAACTGTTATTTATTAAATAGTAGATGAATCATGATATTTTATTATTTTATATTTTGCATAAAGTGATACTTATGTTTTATTATTTTTGATTATTTTTCAAATTAACTTATTTAGCAATCTTTCTCCATCATTCTTTAAAGTTCATTATTTTGATTGATAAATTGACTAATTTTTTGTATTTATCTTATTTTGCAAGTAAGCTCTTTGATTTATAGTTATGTTGCAAAATTTGAAATCTCGGATTACTAATGTGAAGAGATAAGTTCTTTTACTTCTTTCTTTTTTATACTATTTATCCATATTGTCTTGTTCATCATATCATGGTTTATAACTTCACATCTAGATATTGTCTTGTATAATATTTAGGTATTTTCAATAATTAACTGTATATATTCATATGTAGTTGTGTATAAATATAATTAAATATATTAAAATTTTTAAAATGATTAATCTCCGATTAATCTCCAATTAATCCGATTAATCATAATTCAGTGTTGGACCGCACGAATAATGAAAACGATTTGTAGAACACTGCCATATTATGGGCTATATTTGCGGCTTGGTGCTGCATTAAACTCTAAGATACTGGTACAGTAAGCACAGAATTTTGAAGTTTGAAACAACATAGTGTAACTGACATTTTATTTTATCTCTCGTATATCCATTGATAAGAAATAGTGCTGACATGAATATATTTTCACTCACAATTGAACTTTTGGTAAAGCCAAAATTGAAGTCACTTATAAACTACAAAAAACAACCTTAAAAAAATAAATCTGTCCCAAAATTCCTGAGGTCGCTGGAATATGAATTATTTCATCCATTTAGTTATAGGAAGGGTAATCTCCTTTATTAAGTAAACGCCATATCTTTTTTAGAGCATCAATCATTTTGTTATCCCTAGTCCTATTAGCTACATAACATATATTCTATGGTCACAAGTTGCTCCATAATACAACAGCCCTCAGCAAGCCTGTTTTCAATTTAGGGGAAGGATCCACCTCAATGTGCTTAATTTTATTGGTAACCTCCACATCAATCTCACCATCATGATGACGATGGTGTGCCTAGTTTTATGACATAAAGTTCAAGTCACATCATTTAAAAACACAAGACTACAAGAATGCAACCTAAATTAGCAAACTACATCAGGATTATCTACTATCAGCTGAAAGCTAAAATTACAAATTCTGAAATACCCATAAAGCTTCTCAAGCTTCGATTCATGTAGCAGAAGAAACTTGTAAGTAACAGAATAAAGCATAACTCAGAAAGGGAGCGGGAGAAGAGAACTTAAGAACAGCTACAACACTTACCACCATAGTCTTTGTTTTCAGCATCAACATAAGAATCCGGTAACACAAACAGAACACCTGGTAGACCTGTAAACATGTATAAACTCTATTATTGCAAAATTTCAAAAGTAAAAATAAATCATAAAGCCTACATAAGAAACCTAGTTGGACTATTCTACAAATACGCATTATGTTGCTAAACTCATAATAACTTCAGTCTGTCATGCAAATTTGAAAAGCAAACACAACAGTCAATTCACTAATGCTAACCCCTAATTATGATAAATCTAGTAATCAAATAAACTATATAATTGTGAAAGAGGAAAATAGCACCCTGCAACCTAATAGCAATTGATAGAGTATGCACGTTCCTAAAGAAAAGGTAGCTTGTGTTTGATAGATAAACTAAAACAACATGTACCTTCAAGCTTGTTAGATGTCTCCTCATCAATCTCACATCCAAACCCAAAGTAACGCTTGCAAGAAGCATTGTAAATTTTCTTCTTTGCTTCCTCTTCACTGATCAAAAGAACACGGAAAGAGTAAGTTATTTGAACAAAATCAAAGAGACCAAATCTAGACTTTAATTTTGAGAAAGCCAATGCATCTACAACATTTGATCATCTACTGCTTTAATAACAGCGTAATAAAAGTGCAGGGTATACACCACAGATAAAATATCCTTTAAAAACTATAATATAAAATTTTAAAAGAAAAACTAGCTAAATAGAACAGTGAATCAATCTCCTAAGGACATAATGGAAAATAATAAAATAACAAACACAAATTAACTCCTTTTCCACTTTGAAACTCCTAAAATAACAAAAAGGGACAAGCACCACAAACATGTTTCTTTCATCCCTTGACAATCATATCCTTTTGAAATGACAATCAATCCTGCACTCGAGAAATTGCCCAGAAGCCCTAAAATCTCAATCATTACTACTTCCAAACAGCACTCTTGTTAACAACATATTCTTCTAGAAAAATCATAAAATCAACAAATCTCAAATTTTGGTTTACCTCCCAAGGACCTTGGCTAGGGTTTTGATGTAGCAATCGATCATCTGCTCCTTGGTGGAGCCCTCACCCCCTGGCTTGTCCATGACGATGAGCCAGTGCTCGTAGTCGCAGCCGGGGAACAGCGGGGCCATCTCGGTGGGGGGCCGGTCGCTGTACCCGGACCCGCCGCCGCCCGAGTTCAGGGGCGAGTAGGCCGAGTCGCCGGACCGGCTCACCCTGCACCGGACCGGGGTGAACCGGGCGGCCGCCGCAGGGATCGCTAAGCGGGTGAGGGACAAGAACCGGCAGCAGAGGCCAGCGGCAGAGGACGGAGGACGAGGAGAAGCGAGTGAGCGAGAGCAGACGGCGAGGGATCGAGAAATGGAGATGAGAGCCATTGAGAGAGAGACGAGCTCAACAAAAAAAATAAAAAAAAAAACCTAATCTGAGACCGAGCAAGGGCGTGAGAGAGAGAGAGAGAGTGGGGTAGAGATTTTTTGTGCGACCGAGGTAGCCCCGGGGGCTCGGGTCGAAGAACTGGGCCTGGGCCTAACTAATTTTCAGGTTATTTGTAAGCGACCTTGTAGGCTTACTTTAGAAAATTATGGATAAATGAAGAATTTGCCTTCCTTTTGTGCAGGGTTTGATTGCGGCAAGGGTTACTCTATGTCATTCATCTTTATAGTTGAAAAAGGAAGGATACGAGACTTCATGTGATCTCAACTGTTAAGAGTGGCTAGCAATCCTAACCATTTTGATTTTTCTTTACGATCTCTTCTTCTCTACTTTGAGGCTACTATGAACTATCTATTGTAGCGAGTTATGTTGAGGTTCGCGATAAGAAGTTTAATGGTTTCACTGATGATCAAGTTCATAAGTATTTGACAATAATTGAGGTATCTGATGCCTATCCTGAATTTGGATCTACAAGAGAATTGGTCATCATCTTTTCTTTTATATTTGCTCTGATAAGTAGATTTAATCAATCTGATATTTATGAAAGAATTGACTTTATTTCGATCAATAGATTCAGTTAATTTAGATCTGAGTTAATGACCTACAAGAGCGCGGATGTTTTATGTCTTACATTCTCTTCCGAGTAGCAAATCTAGCGAGAATGATGGTGCTTCTTCATGACAAGTCACGGAGCTATTCTTTAGCATGTTAATAATTATATGATGAGTTTTTTTTGGTTTATTGTGAGTTACTAAGAGTTGTATTTAGTCATTGGGTTCTCATGTGAGAGAATTATTAGAGAGGCTAGATTCAATGTAATATTTTGTACTTCTCTTTTGATTAATGAAATTAAATTTATCATTCCAAAAAAAAAAAAACCTCAAACATATAAGGGCATATAAGATAATAAAAAAGTGATGAGGAGAGATATATAATATTAAAACATGGGGCCATATTTGCTAAAATTCCAAACTTTCAGTTTCCAAAGAGACTGTCTTCTTTCCTTTTCATTTCAACCAATATGATAGCAACGACAATATAGGACTACAACTTACAGACTGTCATGATCGTCAAAGGACAGATTCCTGTTATGACCCACTGAAGGGCTTATCTCCATCTGATGTACCTGGGTCCGGATACTGCAAGAAAATGACCAACAATCAACCAGTGCACAGATACATGCCTAATTTTACAATCAAGCTGTAATAAATGGTGAAAAGTAAGCTGTACTTTGATATTGAAGCAACATGAGGGGAAAAGCTCATGACCCCTAAATTCACTAGAACAACAGTTAAGATTTTGCAATCCTGTGAAGAACAAATGGTGAAACAAATACACAAGGTTTTGGGGTAAAGCCAAATGACTTCAAGTATGAGACCAAACTAATGCTATGAATGTGTCCACAATTAAAAAAAAAAGCAGGGACTCCGGCGCCCCCCACCATCTGTTCGGGCGCGGGTTTGGTTATTTGTTCAGCGTAGAAGAGGGAGGTCGGAGGCAGAGGGGGACGTGGGCGAGGACGGCGAGGGATGGGCCAAGTCCGGCGAGCGGCGAGAGGGAAGAGGGAGGTTGGAAGGAGGAAGAAGAGATGGGGATAATTTGGGTACTTTTGAAATATTTAAGGGTGCTTTTAACAAATATGGTGGGTGCTTTGATCGTTTGGGTCCCTTTAACAAATTGGGTAGATGTCTTGATTGTTTAGGTGCCTTTCACAAATTTCTGGATGTCTTTATCCGCACTCTTAAAGGGAAGGTAGGTCCCAAATGCGAGGGAACAGATGTTTCCACTCAAAAAATGGAGAAGGCACCCCACAAATTATTACAAATGTGTCATTATTTTTTTGACATTTTCATCATTAGTGAAAAATCCAAAATCCTCCTTTCTTCTTTCTCCTCCACCCTTCCTTCCTCCTTCTCCTTCTTTCCCTTCTCTCCCCCCTTCCGCCCTCGCTCGCCAGCCTCCCTTGCTCCCCCTCCCCCTTCTCCTTCCCCCCCCTGGCCTCCCCCACTACTCCCTCCCCCTCGCTCCCCCTCTCCTCCCTCCTCCTCAGCCTCCCCTCCCCATGACCTCCCCTTTCTCCTCCCCCTCCTGGGGGGAGGGGGGAGGGGGGGGGATCCGGGGGAGGGGGGTGGTCGCCGACGAGGGAGGGGTGGAGGTCGGAGGGGTGGCTGGCGAAGGTGGGATAGAGGAGGAGAAGAAGAAGATGACATTCTGGTAATTTTAAGAAAAGAGGGTGCCTTCATCTATTTGAGGGGTGCCATCAACATCGGGGCGCCATTCTCACTTTTTGGTGTGGAACTATCCGCTCCCCAGATACGAGGTCGTGCGAAATTAAAGGCCTTCAATCTTTTAAAATATCTTGATCGTGCCTTTCTATGTGAGAGATTTCGAGCAAACAAATTCAAGAATTTCTACTTTTTTTTCCTTTTTCTTTGTTTCATATATATAAACTTGTGTCATTCCGGAAGGGTTCGAGTTCGAATACATTCCACTCAAATACAACCCTCTGACATTTGAATAAGAAATCCACTCTATTGAAGTTGATCTATATTATTTCAGCTATCTATAAACCAAAAATCAAGTGTTTTGAATATTTTTTACCCGTCCATCAAGCGGCGCAAATTGGACAACCAAAAATAGTGAGTTGGTTAGATCTATATGTTTTAACATACAAATTCATCCGACCATTTAATCATGATTTAAACATTTAAAAATCCCTACAAACCAATTTTTGTTAGATTTCAAATGTTCTACACTGTTAAGCTAACCAACTCACTATTAAGGCCGTCCGTTTTTCTCCTACTTGATGCATGGACTTGATTTTTGGTTTATAAATACTTAAAATAATATAAATCAACTTTAACGGAGTGGATCTTGTATTCGAATATCGGATGTTGATATTTGAGTGGGAATGATTTAGGCTCGACTACTTCCATAACGACACAAGTCTCTCTCTCTCATCGGATGTTGATATTTGAGTGGGAAGGATTTAGGCTCGACTCCTTCCATAATGACACAAGTCTCTCTCTCTCTCTCTCTCTCTCTCTCTCTCTCTCTCTCTCTCTCTATATATATATATATATATATATATATATTATATATATATATATATATATATATATATATATATATATATATAGAGAGAGAGAGAGAGAGAGAGAAAAATGGATATCAGCCGGCAGGCTGAGAAAACTCTCTCAGCCTGCGCTGACGTGGCTCAAATTGTCACGTCACTGAGTTGCGGCACGCTTTTAGGCGACTGTTAAATTACCAAATACCCCTTATGAAAAGCAACTCTTAGAGCGTTCCCTTGATTATTGTTTATTATTATTTTCCCCCCTTTTTTTTGCCGCTCTTTATAGGGTATTCTATATAAATTACTTTTCACCCTATTTTCCTGACCTCTTTTTGAAAGATCTAGTTTCATCTTTTCAGTCTGCGATAAACTTTTTTTCTGAAAATATAAAATCTTTTTAGATCAATTTTTTTTTTCGAAAAGCTTTAATGTCGACGTCTGAGCAGTATACCGACGATCTTAATTTGGAAGATATTACATCTGAATCTACTTTCTCTCAAAATATTGAAAATCTTGAAGGGTTGACATCTCTGCATGCCGATCAACAGGTTTTTATTGTTTATATATATTTTAAAAACAATTTTTGAAATATTGATTTTTTTCTCTTTAGACTATGAGGTACTGCGACCGTTTTAATATTCGGTCGCAATCTTATTTGAAAATAATCTCCGGCTGTGAATTCTTTTTTTCTAGGGTATGCGTTTTAGGTCGCAGTCTTTAATAAGGAGTAATATAGATTTCTTCACATACGGATAACTGCGACTTAGGTCATAGTCTTTAGTAAGGAGTAATATAGATTTCTTCACATGCGGATAACTGCGACTTAGATCGCAGTCTTTAATAAGGAATAATATAGATTTATTCACATACTGATAACTGCGACTTAGGTCGCAGCCTTTTCAGCCGCAAATTCTTCATTGTAAAACGCCATGAAGATTGGGTCAAATGGGGTATTCTTCATCGCCTCTACGAAATTTGCCGGTATGTACTTCTTAAATTTCTTCATTAACTGACACATTGGTTTTATGCTTGATCTCAGAGGACGAACCTGTATCTGTTGTTTACCTACGTAGGAAGAAAAATTAAACACTTTAGACCAATGATTATTGAAAAATCATAAGGGAATAAAAAGCAGATTTGTTTTTTTAATAAACTGCGACCTCGGTCGCAGTCATGCTTAAAAATTAAAAAATTATTAGACCCAGGACTACATTGCGACCAAGGTCGCATAAGACTACAGTGCGTTCAGAAATAACTGTGACCTGGGTCGACACGGCGACCAAAGTCAGAAAATACTACGGTGCAATCAATAACAACTGCGACCCTAGAACGTACTGCGACCAAGGTCGCATTGCGACCAGGGTCGCACTACGATCAAGGTCGCATAAGACTACAGTGCAATCAGAACAACTGCGACCCTAGTCAACAGTGCGACCAAGGTCGCATAAGACTACAGTTCAAACAGAAACAACTGCGACACAAGTTTGATAAAAACATATTATTTAAAATAAACTGCGACCTTGGTGAAGACTTGAGACTACAACTCTGATTTAAACAACTGCGACTCCCATGTCGTCAGTATGTGAGAAAAAAAAGTAAATTTCATATACTGCGACCAAAGTCGCATTCGTCTACAAGGAAAGGTAAAAAAAAAAAAAAATTTCCAAAGTCGCACAGATCTGAAATGCGACACAGTAAAAATAGAAGTAAATAATAAAAACTTTTCAAAAAATAGGACCTTTATCGTCTAAAGTTTGAAAATCTCTTTTCGTAATTGCGACCATGTTTCCAATATTTAAAAAAAATTTTAAAAAAATGCGACTTCAGAAATAAATCTTGAAAAAAATTAAAACTATGAAAATACACAAAACCCTAAAAATTTTTGAAAATATCAATTTTGTGGTACCTTTTTCGACGGATGATTTCTTAGGCGCCATCAGTTGCAATAATTTTTTTTAAAAACGGATGAAATTTTTGAAGGAAAAGAACTAATTGGATCAGAACCGCCGGTTGAAGTTTTAGAGCTGTAAATTTTTTTGGAAGACTATTTTTTTTACAATAAGGTAAAAGGTTGTGAGGGAGGGTATTTTCGGAAAATACAATGTTGAGGTGACTGGCATTAAATTGGGCGGGATTTTACAGGATTTTGTCCGCCAAATTTTTTAACAGATGTGGGGCGGTGATGTTGCCACGCCCGCAGGCTGAGAAAACTCTCTCAGCCCGCAGGCTGAGGTACATTAACCCCATATATATATATATATATATATATATATATATATATATATATATATATATATATATATATATATATATATATATATAACTAAGAAATAAAATATTACAGATAAACTCCTGAGTTTGATCCACACTCGGATCCACCAAAAAATTCCAACTAAATAACTACATAAAAAAGGAAGTAAATAAAACCTAGTTTTTTTCAAACAGCTATTCGGGAAAAATAAACATCCTTAATTTGTTTTTCTTTTTCTTTTTCTTTTTTCTTTTTCTTTTTTTGATCGAGCAAGTTAATAAGAAATATACCATGAAGGGTGAACTGTTGAGATTTGGAACATTTTCTAGTAGTAAGAAGTTGCGCTCGGGGATTAAGGTTCGTACTAATGTCTATAATATGATTATGGACTACCCAAAAAGGAGAGAAAATGATATAATGTATTTATTATCTGTTTTTAGCTTTCCTATAATGTTTTGTTATCCTCTACATTTTCCTTTTTTTAAAAAAAAATTAAATTATAATCACTCTCACCATTTTACCAGTGAGCTAAATCTCACTCGCTATCCTCTCCTTTTTGTTTATTATCTCCTGTTTGGTTAAGGGAGGAAGTGAGGAATTGATGAAGTAGTAATAATTCCCTTTGGAACTTGGGAATTGGTTAGTAAGTTTTCCGGTGTTTAGATGTTATTGGGAAGTGTGGTTTAGAAAATTTTGTCTTTTCCGGTGTTTGGATGGTAATGTGAAAGTGGAAGTGGAAAAGTTGACTACAAAGTTGACCGTAAAATAATATTAAAATAAAAATTAATTAAGAAAAATAAAAAATAGACTATAATTAGAATGCAAGTGAGACTTACATGGTCAAAAAATTAACTGTTTTGTGCTACAATTTATTACAAATGTGATTTACATGATCACAAAATTAACTGTAGCACTCTGGAAGTGAGGAAATAGTTGTGTAAAAGAGAAAAGATAAAAAGAAAAGAGGTTTTCTTATTTTCCTTTTCCGGTGTTTGGATAGATAGGGAAGTGAGCAATTATACTTCCTTATTTCCTTACTTCCGCCCACTTCCTTGCAACCAAACAGCCCCTAGTGATTGGTGGATGGGTGAGTGTGTGTGTTAACAATCTCCCCTGCTGTTTCCATTCACCACAAAGCATCTTATTCAATCGGATGCAATAATCAAAAAGCCTGCTTGTTTCTCAAGATCTCTTGAAGCTTAGCACACTGCACAAACTAATTTCATTCCAGTTGTACATCAAAAGAGTAGACAAGAGTCCAAAGCAGTGACAGCAGCCCAAAGATTTAACACCAATTTCCATCTCTATCCATCATCCCTGCAATATCTCAGTCATCCACATTTCAGATCTGGAGAAAAATTGAGTCCACGACAAGAAGGTAAAATCATCACCCAAAAAAAAAAAAAAAAAAAAACCTGGGAACACTTTGAGAGAGTCATGGAATACAGAATAAAAGCAATTAAATTAAGAAAATATGAAGTAGCCATAAATGGCGAATCTTTACCATTTAGAAAAAATTGTTTACTGATCAAAACTAATACAACAAGCCCATGATTTTCTTGTTGATAATCCTGAAGGCTGAAGGGCTCCTAGGCGATAATTTGGAAAATAATGGCTTTAACTAATCAGAAATATTTGAGAACTACAGCAAAGAGGATTAAGGGGTTATGGACATGACTGGAAATTAGGATGTAAGTAGCTAAAACGCACAAAAATACTTGCGGAATTTTGACATCTAGTACTAAATAGGTTGCACATACAAGCCAGTTTTGTCAGCAAATCAAGTCGGTTTAATGTAAACCAGCAAGAACCTTAGGTTACAGACAACACAATATGTTTTGAAGCAAATACGGATGGAAGGTGAGCAACTTTTCAGTCGATACATTAATGTATAAATACACAGCGCCGCGTTCTAGTAAGGGACAATGATGGATTCTATAAGCTCCTGAAGCGGGGCAAGTTCCTTCTTGTCAATCAAGCCAAACTCCTGCACCACGAAGAAACCAAGCTTCAGTGTATTAAATAAAAGGACAAAATGCAATAATAAATGAATGGAATCAGTCAAAATATTATTTAGACTTGTTTTCACATCGTGATATAGATGAATTCACACGCACCGCACATGATATTTCAGAGAACTATTTTGCAGCTAGGCACCGGCAGCAAACAGAAAAGAGAAAACAGAATGAAGTTGGACTTTTCGCACATGCCCAGAATTGTAAAGAAGCTTCTAATACAGACAGAGTCTCATAGGCTTAGTAGTTATGTTGAGCTTAAGTTACTATTTACATTCAATCAATGATACATATTCACAAAACTCGTGAAGACAAATCAGTATGATGGCATGCCAAGCTTGTACTCCATCATAAACAGAAGAATTGCATTCCGCACGCTTCAAGTTGTCTAATACCATCAGAAAATAAAGAGACAGATAACACTGAGCTGCTCCTCTGACAAAGTACAGTTTTATCATAATAGAGGTGCAATACCTCCACTAATTTATCATACTTTGATAGTTAGCCACAAGGATAATATGTGGGATAAGATGGGCAGCTCAAGTTAATCAGCTCAATTTGCATACAGTAGTTACCAGGAAACCAGTTTATAATGTTTTTAGGCATAGGATTAATATGTATGGTAACTAATATATGAAGTTAATGTCAATAGGCTAAGATAATATAATAACCATATAAGTTTCCACATATGTTATATAGAGAAAACTATACAGCTTTTACGTGCATAGGTCCTCAAATTCACTACAGTTTAGAAACCAAGTTTTATAACCATAGTTGCTATATGTGTATCTTGTGTTCTTTTTCCAATTTTCATAAGAAGCATCAAGCATAACTTACCTACCTGATATTCCACTTTCTCTAATGGTTAACTGGTATAGTGAAGAAAAGAGTATGTAGAAAGGGAAGGAGGAGGGAGGCATTGAAAAAATTAATACTTATCACATTTAATTAATTTTATTTGTATTGTTTCTACCATTTACATTTGCAAGGAAACATAAATACCAGCTGTCATCAGTTTCTGTCAAGTAAATGATCCTATTGTACCAATCCTTGCCGAGAACAATTACTCCAGAGATTAGAACGATTTTCGTAAACAGACCTTATCCAAGAACAACTTCTCCACAATATATTGTCAAAAGGTTTTGCCTCCATTTTGCCTCTTTAAACATTTAATCTTAATCCAGGACCTCCTCTTCGATTAGCCTTTGTTGCAAAGCAAGTATCATCTTCACTGACTACCTTGATTCTAAGCTCTAGACTAGCTGCCTTGACCTGGCTCTCCTTAATTCTTCTCCCTGTCCGCAGAAATTGGAGAAGAGATAGTAAAGTAACACAGCTTGGACTACTTATATTGAATCTGGGTCTGAATTCCAGTTATTTTGACATCTTCAAAGCCGAGTAATGAATCATCCAACCTCCGACTCTCCTTTGACACCTTTCATCTAAATCTTCTGCGTTGCAATTTAACATAAATTACTCTTACATAGGGATGCAAACAGACCAGATATGGTGTGGATACAGGTATTCCGTTTTTGTATTCATTTTCTTCTAGCAGATATTTCAAAACAAAGTATGTATATTGGTCAAATTTTGAAATTAATGTTCATATTTGATTTAAAAATAATCAGAATCGTATTAGATATGGATATTAACTGGATATTACTAAATATGACAAAATTTTGGAACGAAAAATAAGTTTAACCTCCTATCTTAGCCTCTTCTCATGTTCCGTTAGTGATCATGGTGTCATAATGCAATAATATAGGCTTAATTTATATGCATTAGAACATGTTTTGTATTTTGATATGTATTCAGTTATCCGGAAATCTATTTTGATATTGCAGCTACCTCAGGATTGATCTCTATGAAATAAACTCTAAAGATAGATTGTGGGAGATGATGGCCCTTAACAGAGCTGAGGAAGAAAAGGATTCATGCAGCCAATCCCAATGATTCGGAATGAAGGCTTTGCTGTTGTGGTGGTTTTGTAATAAGCTAAGAGTATTCAACATTATTTTAAAAAATATTTAAAATATTATCACGTAGTTATCAAGTATAAAGGTTGAATCTGACAATGTCCAAACTCAGACACAAACTTACCTGCTCCACTTTTGGTGTACAAACTCATTTATTTCCTACTATGTTGTGAGAAATTTATTTCGGCAGCTTTTTGGCGATAAGAATGAAGTAACAATTCAAAATTTTCATTGGACATATAAATCAGGAGGAAGTACCCTTACAGACTTAACCAAGCACTGGTGTAACCACCCTTCTCTGTGCCTATATTTAAGACATTTTCAAAACTTTTTATGAGCCCAACGGTATTTTTTGTAATCTACTTTTTTAAAGGCATGCACAGTGGGATCTGAACATGCATTATTTTAGTATCATATTAAAGTCCATGTGACTGCACTGAAACTTTGAAGTTGAGGAAAGGATTGGGGATCATATTTTTATATTATAACATTATCATTCAGCTATAAAATTAGGTAGCAGGAATCTTATTATAAAGATTCTAAAAGTTAATTTTGCAAAAATGAAAATTCAGTTAATAGACGTAAATAGGTGATTGTGTAAAACTAGAAAGTATCCTTTAAAACTATTCCAGAATTTTTTATGAGTGCAACGGTCTTTTTCTAATTCGCTTTTTTAAATGCACACCGGTGGGATCTAAACCTGGGTTATTTTGGTACCATATAGAAGTCCCTGTTGCTGCTACACCGAAACTTTGAAGTTGTGGTGAGAATTGGGATAATATTTCATATTATAACATTATTTATTCCACTATAAAATTAGGTAGGAGGAATATTCTTAAAAGAATTCTAAATGTTAAATTTGTGAAAAATGGAAATTCAGTTAATAGACATAAATAGGTGATTCTGTAAAACTACGTAGTGTCCTTATATTTAAAACTTTTCCAATTTTTTTGTAGGATGTGCTTTTAAATTCTACTCTTAAATTCTACTATTTTTTTTACTGCAACAGATAATACTTGATCTCAATGAAAATCCTCTCTTCTATCCACGTTTTCCCTAACTATTTTTGTTCTTGATCCTCATTTTGATCTGTGAAACCTCTATAAATAAGTGTTCTATATACTATACTGCATACTATATCTGCAACATTTTCTTATCCTTTTAAATTTTTTTTGACTCGGATAGGGCTTGAACCTTATTACATAGCTTCGTATCTCATAGCTACAAGTTAGGTGCTTGGAGACAATTCAATGGAGGATTTAAATCAGACTTTGGTAATACTCACAGAAAGTCAGCATAAGTTTGGAAAGAATTTGGAACAGCTTGGAAATAAATATTATTATGAGATAAATTCAAGTATAGCATAAAAGAGACAACAATGATTAACGTAACCACAGCATAAGGAATCACAACTCTACAATTTGGTAAGTGCTAAAAGAATCTATTATGACTACTGTATAAATAGCACATTAAGCAATATGTCTTTTCCAGGGGGAACAAACTAGCTCATGCTCAGAACAGTTTTGAAACTCATACCCTTCCATGGTCATCCCATCAAGTTGTTTCTCCATATATAAATAATGAGACGATGATGTTGGCTTCAATGTCATAAGATACTCATACGCTGCACTCTTCTGCTTTAGTTTAATATTTAAATATAATATGGTGTTAAAATCTAAGATCATAGGTCATATTTAATTTCATCATAAAATACTCTAAAGGGAAAAAAATCATGAATCTCTTTTTATTGTCTGTATGTGAATTGCACATTCCAGACAGTAGAAGCAGTATATTAAACAACCATGTATAAGGAGTTATCACAGTTCTTACTTTTTAACCCTGAATAATATTGTTAGCACAGCCATCACACAACATAGAAGTCCCTCGAGAACAAGTAATCTTCACAAGTGTGACAGTTTCAAGTTTGAATGTGGCTCATACGGCCATACCAAAGTTAGTCAATGGCTAGTTAAGCAGTCAACTAGGAAGTTGACTAAGTTATGGTTTGAGGTAGTTTAAGGGAAAAGCACCACCATACTCAGCTTTTGAGAAAGACCACCATGCTACGGACATCCGGAAATTGGTTTAGATATGAGTTTATGCACATAATGTTCATTTGTAATGTTGTATCTGCTATCAACAGTCACACTCCAGAAAACCAAGCTCCAACATATGTACTGTTTGGGATACCATTTTCACATCAATTCAGATATCGCTCACTATTAACTAAAAAAAATAATGAATAGTAATTCTGTCTGGAGGAACAAGCATAAGAAAGGAACAAGCATTAATATGTTAAGAATGCTTACATATGTAAATAGAATAAAATGCTTGAAGCAGGTGTTAAGATGTGCCTCTTCCTTGAGACTCACAATCTTCTGAAAATGTGAGTGGTATATGTGGGCGTATACACGAAACAGCCGTTTGAATATCGTTTTTACAACTTCCTTGAAATTTGGAGGAAATGGTGTCCCTAAAAATAGGTAAAACACAGGTGAGTAGAACTTAAAGGCATATGATATTATCTGAAGACAGGCGGAAACTCAGGAGTACAACCAAGCTTTTGTGGGAATATGGATTCATCATCAAGCTGAACTTCAATCCAATCCATTAGATACTCAACATATTTTGGAGCAGAAACCTCAATCGGCTTTTTTATTTGTACACCATCTGCCCACCGGTACTCATACCTGCAAATTTTCAATTTCTCTTTGTTTAGTCATAATAACTAAATTATTCAACTGAAAATAGAAGAGCAAAGAGGCTAGCTACGTCGTCTAGCATTAGATAACTGTAACCAATCTTTTAAGAATGGACAAAATTTAGGACCCCAGATAGATGTCGCGAAAAAGAAGATTCGTCAAAGATTGTCTAAGGAATAACTGGAGGATTTTATAAAAAGGCAAAGCTCGGATGCGTTTAAAAACTCACTTCAAGAGGGTTTTATACCTTCCCTTAGAGCATCAAAAACTAGTTTAGATAATGGAATCAATTTCTATTTTAGCTGGAGATGTCATTAGTTGAGTAGCATTGCTGACCTTTCTTTCTTGCGACCATACTGATCTGGGAACTTTCACCCTATTTGGGCATATCTGAGTACATTCCCTGCCATCTCACAGCATTACACTTCTCCTAATTTGACAAAATTGAATTAAGGTTAACACTCGTGTATCCCAGTGCTTGAAGCACTGTCACTTAGTCTTAGACCTTTACCACTGATGTTAATTATCAAGCTCAACCCTCAGCTTAGACCAGCACTTGCCTCTGACTCAGAGTCAACCATATTGTGGGTCAGTCTCCAAACTTGATTTGGGGCCACTATTTGTCGAAGGTTTATTGAGCAGGATAGGGATATCAACCCTCAGAGGAATATCATTCAAATTATAGCCTTGATAATTCCATGCCACAAGACTCGATCAGAAATCCTTTAAGATGGACATTGCTTTTACAGAAAAGAAAGGGTTGACTAGATTTTACCCAAATTTGTTAAAGAGACTCAAGATAGCTGATACCAGGATTAATTAGTAAGAGTAAAGCAAGAAAGCACCATTATATGTGAATAAGCTGCGTAGGGTAGTCTGAAGCAGATTTATGAGCATATAAATGAGAATTGAGATCATACTCATTGTCACATGTTTAGCTTGCTGGAGATGATACTGTGAGCAGTAACTGATGGGAATCGTTAATGAAATTTATATGATTAAGAAATAGAAAAGGACATACAAGATTCCTAATCAACCATATAACCCACCAGCATGTCTAGTTTATATCATTTTACTCTAATATGATACACAATAAAAAAGCAAAACATATTTGTTATCACCGAGTAATAGGTGTCATCATAGACATGAATGTTAGCTCATTGTAGCAGCTAAGAACTGTAGATGGCAATTTATGTTAAGCAGAAAACATGTTTGTTATTTTTATAGTGCATCTTCATGATACATGTCAGAATGCTCTCTGTGCCTAGTGCATGAACATTGAAATAGAAGGATGAGATATGGTAAAAGAAATACACGTCAAACAGACTCAACATCTGTGATGTCTGAGCCAAAACTGTTTCATTTAATGCCAAAACCAATATGCCTGATTCCATAAAATTTATAGTACATCAAATAGACCTGACAAAGATTCTAATAATGATCAAATGCTGATGGTGCATAAGGAACTCCTTGGGCTGTTATACGAGGAACACATCAACAATTTCACGGTGAAATAAGTATCTTTACTGGGTATTGTATACCTTGAGAAACTGACATAGTTAACTTCTCAAGCATCAAATCATTCAAAACATGGAAAAATAGGTGGATATGATAAATTTTACCCATCTTATTTGGTATATTTATCAATATACTTTAAGATGTCAGAAATGGAGCATGGTGCCAATAAGGTATAAAACACTTTAGAGAATATTCCGCCACAACTTTCTATTGATATAGTAGATTACCAACGCATACTTTCAAGTATATTGCAAAGCAACGTTCATCATTAACACCGTCATCGACTTCATATCAGCTTAAGATAGTGTGGTAATTCATATAATTAAGCATACTTTGGCCCTGCAGTCATTGTAGGACAGCTCTCAGGTGTGCAGAATTCAGTAAGTGTCCCATATAGCAGGTTCACCTGGTTAAAGAAATCCACGGCTGAAAACAAGAAAAAGATTAAATATCCATAAGTTCAGCATCAAAACCTTAGGGAGCATGAAAATGGAACATAGGCTTCAAGAAGTAGCATATATCTATAACTTGACAGAAATCAACAGACAAATGAAGTAATTGTACAATTACATTGAGAAAATCACAACAAAACCACCCAAAAATGTATTGAGAAAACTGTGTCAAAATAATGTAAATTCAACATTAATGAGAGGAGAAGAAATGTTACTATTGACAGCAAGCCACTCATTGAAGTCCTCCCCAGGCGGAAGCCTTACTGCTTCCCTCAAGTTTCCACTACCAAGGGTAGCATCAATGTGTTTCCTAAGTTGTGCACCCTGCACATAACAAAGTTAAATAAATAAGGCAATATTCACACTTGATCTATAAATGTGCATGGTAGTTGGAGCATAATGATTTGATCAACTATAATGACTCAGTTTCTTAATTTTTAACACCTAATACAGTATGGGATAATTTAGAATTTATTTCAGTGCTTAATAGGAACCATGACAAGGGGGCCTAGAAAGCATGATTTGCCTATATCTTTTCTTCTCTCTTGTGTGTAGTCCCTTTGGCTACCAACATAAGTTTTGTCTGCTACACAGCCCAGCCTCTAGTCATGTTGTTTTGCCCTCATCACCATCATATTATCAAAGATAAAATTCGATAGAGATCGAATTATGGTCATGAAAATTTGCTCTTCCCTTTGGAGAAAGAAATTTTTTTTTTTTTTTTTGAAATTTATTTGCAACAAAAAGACAATCTTTGGATTTGAATCCAGAAGCTAATCTCGTTAAGGCAGTCATCACGACCTCGCCCATCATCTGTTAACAATAAGACTATCAGCTCAACCCATGGTGTTTATTGTCCCACTTTAATAATGGACCCTATGCCCTCTACCATAATCTCTGATGTATTTTCTCTTCCCCGTCCTCTCCTCACTAAAAGTGAGATAAACCTTCTAGCATGTGTTCTCCTTTATACTACATATTTTATTAAACAAAGAGATATTTTGGGTGGTTCTTTTGAACTGTTTTTCCTCAAAGAATATGCTTCATGATAAAACTCAAAATTTTACAAGCAATATGATTGAAAAAATTTCAGTTCAGGTGTTGTTTTGTCAGTTCATATGCTGATATGTAAAGCATTTTTCATTTGTAGGGGGTTTGTGCCCTTGGGAAACAAACTTCTAGCCTACTAACTAGGAATTCTTCTGCCCCTTCTCCAAGATCATGCCTTACTGTATAACATCATGGATGACTGCTCTAGGAAACCCTATCTTGTGCTATAAACTATGCCTTACGGGCAGTTTCTTCTTTGCAACACAAGTTGTGTGATGCCAAATGCATTGTGGATCAAGAATTATGCAAGTGCTAACAGGCTTCATAGACAGTATTGACATACTACCAAACAGATAAAACTTTTGGGAGTGATTACCATAAACCTTGCCATAAATGTTTATATCTCCCTTTCCATTTGTGTTGCATTCTACTTGAATGCAATAATTGTTGTTTTTCAAGCCTTGATTACGAAGGGTGGGCCACTTGATGGGATTTGGAGACAACTAGAGAAATGGTTGCTCCTTGTCAGAGTGTGCAAGGGTATTCCTCTATTTCCTATTTTTTCCTCATCTATACAAAGGAGAGGCTATCCCATCTAGGGTTAAGCTGCATATTCTCTAAACCTAACATGGTATTAGAGTGATCCTGAATTCAAGTAAGCAAGTCAGAGCAATAAAGTTGGTAATCAATCAAGTAAGCTAGTTTAAGTCAAGTAGGTAAGTCAGAAAGTCAGGATTAAAGGTGATCCCTCTTCCATCACCACCAGCCCCTCCATCATCCACCAACTTCATAACTCTAGCCGCCACCAAACTCTAGCCATCATGTAAAAAATCCTAGCCACCATCTGTTCTTCTTATCTTCTTTTTCTTTCTTTCTTTTTCATATTTGATTATGATCTGAATCTGCAAAGAGAAAAAAGAAAAAAAAAACTATTGCTCATGTGACCAATACGTCCTGTTCACATGAACATTTTTGCCAGTATAGAATTCTATTAATCTGATGACTGAAATTGTTTTGGTCATATCGTGTTTGTATCGAAATCCGATTTGGTGATTAAGTCATTTCTTATGTTTTTGGGTGATTCGGAGGCATTATGTGTTTTGTTTGGTCTGATTCTACTTGGATTTGGCAATTTGTTTACTACTGAGTTTAAAGATCTCATAAACCTCCTTTTATATTCAGTTTGAGAATCTCTCACCACCTCCATTATTACAAAGTTTGAGGACCTTTAAAACCTCCACTTCTACTGAGTTTGAAAACTCTGAAATCTTAATTCTATTCAAGGAGATTAATACGATCCTTCGTGCAGTCTTTGTCCAAGTGCTTGATTTGACTCAAACTTAGTTCGCTTTGATGTGCAGGTTTGGTGTCAACATCATTGATATCAACAATAGAAATTCAATACCTGTTTTTCAATAATTTCAATATTTATTTGTTTCTCAATTTTTTGTTTAGGAAAATTTTGTTTAGGAGATGTTTTATTTGTCTTTGTAACAAGTTGATTGATATATGTACTCCAGCTTGAGAGAGAGTACTAGAGTGTGTAAGGATATTTTTGTAGTTTTCTATTTTTTCTCTGTATAAAGGAGAGGATATCCCCATTTAGGATTAAATCGTCTATTCTTTAAAACCTAACACCCTTGTTGCCATCCATTTGTTATCAGAGAAAGAAATGGAACTCTTCCTCTCATCCAAACCTCATGGGTGTACCAGTATGACTGCTTGGTGGATCGAGTTCCAACCCTTCTCTTGCTTCTTTAGTGTCCCTTTCCACCAGGACAACTATTGCCATCATGCTATCCTCTTTTAGTGCTCTAACATTTTTCCAGCTTTTTGAAATATTTGGGAGTTAAGCACTGTTTTGCTTTTTTAGCTTCTAAAGTTTTTCAGTTTTTTTATAAAGAAATGTAATATAGAACAAACTGGACATCAGTCTTCACATATGCTCTGATCCCAAATCAGTAGATAACCTCTGTCTCCTTCCAGTCACAAAAAAATTGAATATCCAGCAAAGGTTTTCCTCCACATCCAAACAAAAATTGCATGAGCCATAGACTTTTACAATCCCAAAGGTGCAAATCCTAAATATATATTATTATTCATAAAGCTCTAACAAGGTTGTGTACATAAAAAATCAACAAACATCTTGCAAGAAAAAAATAACAAAAAATCAAGTGTTCCACAGGTAATATAAACAAGGATGAGGATGAAACATTTTGATTAAACACTATATAACCACAAAAATGGTAATGATGATAATTGATAAGAAAACCTACCTTACTGCCAGACGGTGCACTCTTTTTAGGGCGAAATGTCCTTTGGTTCCTGGAACAGACCAAGCCAACATAAGATAATATACATTCTGACAGAAATTTAAGCTCAAAGTTCAACGCAGAACATTTCCAATGGTAGGCTAATTTGCATTATTAATTTATTATGCATTCATCAGCATAATGTTGTGTTGAGCCCTTGATCATTTAAGCACAAGTCCAGAGAGACAGGATAGGATAATTTATTAAACAGCAAAAAAGAAAGGATGCAAGAATCACATGGAGAACGAACTTTCTTAATCGGACAAGACAATTCAATATTAGAGACACAACCATATAAGTACAAGTTCCATATGTGTAAGCTTTCTAGAAGTAAAATGTAAACATGGAAAGAAAAACGGCAAGGCAAAATTCCAATCTAAGTAACTCTCATGAAATCTAGGATGATCCTAAAGACCATATTGTTAACAAACCTCAAGTACAAAGGCAAATAAATTGCTTTTAGAAAAGAGACATATATGGATATACACACTTCTAAGCCCATGTTGCCACTAAGGCTTTGCTTAGTGGCAACGCAAGGTCTCAAGTTATGGCAGGTCACGGCCTCTGTTTGCGCGCGCGCGCCGGGGGGGGGGGGGGGGGGGGGGGGGATGTTCATAATTTACTCGTAATCATGGTCAGAAATTTCCGTATTGGTCGATTAAAATCGGCAATATTGGCCGTTCCGACTCATCATATTGACGATATTGATATCATCATGGCCATATCAGGTGGCCATATCATGTTGTATTCGAATATCAATATCAGGCATAAATATCGGTATCAGTGATATTTCAAACCTTGCTTATATCAATAATTCATAGTTAATAGGGCAATTGCATTAACACCCTTGCAATAATTGTCACCATTTAGCCCCCATCCCAGGTTTTCAGTCCAATGGGAGTCATGTGCAGATCGAGTGATCCCTTAAGCCTAATCTTCCCAATTAAACCAAATCGTATTTTTTTAAATTCACAATTATCCTCTATTATTTTACGAATTATAATTCAAACACTTAGTATTCCTAAAAAATAGTTTCAGACCCTTAAGAATTCAAATCAAAAAGTCTAATCCTAATCAAAATGATGTAAAATATGAGGAACACAGTCGCCTTCAATCTAAATAGAGAGGAAAACTAGGGTTTGAAAAAAATGAACAAAGAAATATTAAAGATGAACAAGAACCTGATACAATTTGGGCTTCACAACACTTACACCAATCTCAAGATCTCAGGAACTCAGATCTAAAGAAGTTTAAGTGAAATTTTCAAATTCATTCATTCATTTCTAATTAGACAGATCTTGAGACCTATTTATAGGCTTTTCAAAATTCAATTCTCATAATACAACCGATGTGATACTAAATTTCAAAAGAAATGAAAACGACTAAAATTAAAATAAAATAAAGCAAAATTACATAACAATAAAATAGAACCAAAGGAATGCAGCACGCCGTCTTCTAGTGTAGACTCGCTCAAACGGCATGATGCCCTCGTCATTCTCCTTGGGGTTGGAGAAAACTCGACCTCGTCGAGTGTAGACCCCAACACGAAGCATCTCAATCGGCCATGGTGGTGGTTGGGGAATCGAGGTCGTGCATCAAGTCTGAACCAAGGTAGTAGAGGTGAAACTGACCACCGTGACGGATCAACTACAGTCGATGGTAGATCTGAAAAAACACATACATTAAAAAGAGTCGAATTCGCCCCACTGAAAACTGAACTGATACCAAGATTCCATGGGATATCCAACTCGACAGTAATGAAAGTAATTCTCCTCAGGACTCTAGAAGGACATACACGTCGAGCGTGCAACTGACTCACAGTTTCAAGAGAGAACCTCTCAAAGTGAATAGTAACCATCACCACATTTTTAAGTGCAAATTCCTGCAAGATACTATGTGGATAGACAGTAAACTTGTAGTCATCATTACAAATTATTATCTATCTACATGTCTCATCATGTATTCAGAGAAATGCTATACAACAAACTCACTAGGTAAAACTCATATAGATACAAAAATGAGATATATGAGTTTTCTAGGATGACGTACATCGAACACTTCTAATGGTATGACGTTACTAGAATCGATAGAAGTCTGAAGAAACTCAGAAAAGAACTCCAAACAATCACTAAAAGAAGAAATACTAGGAGTAACCTGAAAACAATTTAGGAAAGAAGCCCTAAAAACTCACTAGTATCAACACTAGTAACGACTATCTCGTGCTTAATCTCTTCCTCTATCATAGATGTAAAAAGTGAATATCTAATGTCATATGAGGGTGTACTAAGACTCAACTAATGCATCCTGAATGTCACTAATACTCTCCACATGAAC